>JAVQJF010067006.1:0-12303 GCA_036023855.1 Gadopsis marmoratus | reverse complement strand
AGCCCTTAGACCTGAATCACCTACACTAAACACCAGATGCTACAATTAGGCTGGCCGGCGGCAGGGGGGGGGGGTGTCTATGTTCATATGAATCAGGACCCCCCCCCCCCGCAATTACCACCTACATATTAATCTCCCTGCAATATCAACAACGCAGTTCATGTCAGATCCCCAATTACCAACAACAGCACAGAAGCTTTAAAAGGGTTGTTTAAGCCTCATCATTCATGTGAGGTTGACCCAGCGGCCGTCAGACCATAAGTACGGAAGCAGAGGCAGCGAATTTTGCAAAAGCTCCACCGGTGAGAATTTATTTACATTTTGAAGATCATACATTGATAAAACTGCAGCATTCACAAGTAATGGTGTGTTCGGGATTACTCCTACCCTGTGTAACCACCATAATCACTCGACTACTATCCCCCGATGGCCTTTTATAGCCCCCCCCCCCCCGGGTGCTACCATCAACAGGGGTGACCTCAAGTGCCCTTATTTATAAATCTTATAAAAACCCCTTACACAATAAATAACACTCTCAACCCATATTTACATCACATTCATTTCCCGCACATTGCAAATAATGAACAGCAAATGCATAACAAAACTAACAAACCTCTAGACATATATTCCTACTTTCCCCCACATTACTCATATCGGATGGAACCCTCCTGGAACGATAAAAAGCTGGTTGGTTTCCCCGGGGACTCTTGGCCGCACACACCGGACATTCGATAGGAGGAGCGCATGCACACGTTTACAGCTTATGACATTACACTTCACATAATTAACAATACACATTAACCCTGACATAACTACACTTAATATCCTTCGTTAACTTCCGTTACCCAATTACTCTTCTGAGCTCGCCAATTCTTTCATATCATTGTCCTTTAGGTGGAGCGGACAATACAGCCCCCCCCGTCTTCTGGATTACACACTCCGCCTGCTTACCGACAGTCCACATGACAACAACGGAGCTCAAGAGGACCTCTGTTACAATTCACAAGGGAGCAAACTGTAGCATCAAGCCAGTAACTAACGATGCCAATTAGAAATCACGTCTCGAATAACTTCACATTTGATAATCACATATTTTAATTTCCAAAGACAATCACGTTGATTATAAAATGTTTTCACTTTGTGGGGAACGTCTTGTTATAGCTGCAGCACCACAGTTTAAAAACAACAACTTTATATATCCACCTGAAATGTCACCGCAAAAATAATAATAATAATTCAATATGGTACAGCTAATATTAGATTTCCTACTACTGAACTTTCTGCGTGAGCACTACTAGGTTTTCCACTAGTTAACTGCCAATGCTGTCACTTATCCTGATTCTGTATAGCCTCTGCACAAACTTAAATTTTGCAATCTGTTTTGTCTCATGACTCAACGCTTTACGGAGCTCCACTTACTTAGCAATTCAAACAGTCATTTCAATAGACAAAAAAAAAATACTGTGGTGGTGGGGCGTTATGCATTCAGAGTCATTTAAATAACGGTTGTATCCTGAAGTGATGAGGCTGCCACACAGCGCATTTAAACTGTTCCATATATAAGCATCATCACCAAGTTCACCTACTGTATACACATCTCAAACTTTCACCTCCATATTACCACAACAATTGGTAACTGTCGCCCACACACACACACAAACAAACTCAATACCTCCCTCATACTTAAATACTCATTCCATTGTATCAGCACACACAGACTTGCATCATTGTCTTCTCCTGCTGATCACTGCAGCCTTCGAAATGAACAAAGACAGAGGCAGGGTTTGTTCCTACGGTGGCTTTTAGGCCCAACAATAACGAGCTTTTTACATATATGTCAAGACAGGCGTACACTTGTAAGTTATGACAACTGCCTATAAAAAGAAACTGCACAAAGCTCAGGAGCTCACTTCTGTGTGTACCGGCACAATGTGAACTCAGACAGAAGCCGAGTCCCAGGCTTGTGAGCATAGCGATATGCGAGCATACTCAAAATTCACAAATACAAGCCAGGGCCCAAATAGCAACTGGGGATGTGAACAGAACAAATGGAACCTGGGTAAAAAGCTCATGTGGCAATGTCCAATGTAATTGCCATGGAATTATTCCATTTCTGAGTTTCTCTTTTTAACACAAATCTGTTGCTTCATCTATGAAATGTATTGTCTTGGATGTATCTGGGCAAATATCAAAAGGACACTTTGTTTGCTCAAAATGATAACCAAATGTTATACTGAATCATTGGAAGTGTATTTTCTTTTACATTTTGCAGCATTTCCATTTAAAATAATCATTGATAAATTAGCTTTCGTTAGTTTAGTTTTCTACTCTTATTTTGAATGTTATCTGGATATTTCCCAAGGCTGAGTTAAGTGTTTGGGCAAAACTCACATAATCAACACCTTTCCTGTGCCAGTGGTGTCCACCATACCTGTTAGGCCATGAAAAATCCTGCATACTGTCAAACATATGGTGTATTTAATCCAAGTCAATATCTCCAATCCTTATTGGCTATAATACCCCACAGCTATTAGCAATTCCCCAAACCAATTTTGGTAGTAGACAATTCATAAAGTGTTATGGAGATATGTGCACAACATTTGTAAAGCAGGTCTATGAAGAAGCACTGCACAGTGATCTGTTCAAAAGAGAACCTCAAATATTGCTAACCTTTATTTGGGATTTATCCATATTTACCATTATTGCTATTGCCTGTGCTCTGCAGTCTTATCTACATGTTACTGGACTGTGAGAACTAAACAGCTGCTGTACCTCAGCTCACACAGGTATTATAATGTGAATTAATGACAGATTTAAGGTTAAGCTTAGTTTCCTACACGCCTCGCCAAGACACAGTTAGGTGTGGGTGTGTCCAGCAGCTCCTTTTCTTCCACAGCCGTGAATGCGTTAACATCTCATTCCGCTCCTAGTAACAGGCGTAGACTGCTGTCCTCTACAAACTCAGTTGTGACAGCGGCACCTAGGCTCATGCGGTTTACAGTTGTGGTGTTGAGAAACACAGAGGAGTCGGAGATTAGCCGTAATCTGTCAGGTGGAGGCTGGGGAGAGTAACAGAGGAGGATTGACACTGTAATCCTAACTAAACCCCCATACACAAAACAGGTAACACATAGTAAAGAGCATTCATATCTGTGAGGATCTGTCTTCGGGTCTCTCTATCCAGTCGCTGCTTACAAGCAAACTCCTGCTGTTGAAAAGACAGAAAAAATACTGTGCAAACTTCATTCTCAACACAGCCATCCCAATGGCTATCCATATCAATGGTTAGTTTTAACAAAAAAAAAAAAAATACATCTTAACATAATGGAAAAGATATTTTTACAAACTGATACTTTTGTGATATAGCATAAATACTGTACATTATAAAAGTAATTGAAATGGGACACAAGAGATAAGTCCCAGCATTACCTCTCCCAACAGATACCAGCAATATGGCTTATACTGGTATCTATATTTGATAAGGTTTTGAAGCTGTCATGTGAGATTGCTGCCACCACCCCCTTACAATAGATGTGAATGGCATTTCATTTGTGCTGCTTAAAGTATATCAAAATGTAATTTGAAAAACTCAACTGCAGAAACAATGTACTAATTTACTCAGGATAATACAGCTCAGTGTTACCCTTCTCCAGCATGGAATGTTTCAAACCTGGCCAGTAGGATCCAATGATAAAACCCTTCTCTGCTGTATATTTTAACATTACCGAAGCCTCCAAAGATTAGAGAGTGGGCTGTGTGTATGTGTAAACATATTTACCAGACCACTGGTACCTCCTTGCACAATGGATGGAAAGGAGGGAGGGAGAGAGATATGGGTAAGCAATAATGGGGACGAATAAGGAAGCATCCTGTTCGCTATTTTTGCACAACTTCCTGCCACAGCACTTTCAGAAATAATATAACAGGGTGGAAACACTGACATATCTGTATGCGTGTGTACAGTATGTGTGTGCATGCAAGTACACATACACAACTAGAACAAGTAAGAAGAAGTAAGCTTTAACAGTTGACAAAATGAGTATGTGAACAGTAACTGAACACCCAGGAGGTCAGAGTAGTTTGAAAACAAAATTCACATGTTGCTTCGTATTTTCACATCTTTCCATTGAAGAACAGACACACCCTGCTGAGAAGGAGAGCCACATATCTCTAACTCTGCCAGAAATGCAGAGGTTGCGGTTTACTTTAAGGAAAAGACATGAGGGTGAGCAAAACAAGTGAAATACCACTGTCTGACTCTGGACTAGCCTGTTTTATTTATTTGAACTGAACAGACTTTACACTCCGAGAAGGCCTTCAACCAACATCTAGGCAGGTGAAACTGACTGTGGGAAATATTCAATAGCGTCGGGCAACATTATGCACACAGGCATTTGTTGAAGGTTCTACTCTTGGGGAAATAAGCATGACAAAGAATGACCTGTAGAAAAACAGAATAGTCTGTTTTCTCTACAGTCTCTCTGTATCACACTACATTTTAATTGAATAGCGCCAAATAGTCGGCTGCACCATCTGACAAGGACAGACGAGAGTTGAGACACAGCAGTTCCTCAAAGAAAAAGTTAGCCGTTACTGACGTAACTTTTCTCTTACCCGCTCTTTGACAATCCTTCATCGCTCTTGCCACTGTTCAATGTCATGCCTTGCAAATGTAGGATTTAAAGGTATTCCAACATTCAGCATGGCTAATGTGACTCTTCATAAGTCTGAGTAAGTGAATTAAAGTGGGTATTTTCTTTCAGTCTTGATACTAGAAAATTCCCTGTTTGTGTTGGTGGTGGAGGAATGCTCACTGAAAGTATGGAGACTTTGTTGCCTGAAGCAACATGCTAGGCCCACCACCATTACATGGACCTACTGTGTATACTGTGCATCTTTGAGATGTCTCTTAACTATACAGAAATGAGGGAATTGATACTATAATCAGAAGAAACAGGCTCACAAAGTAAATTGTGAAGTCTGAAAATATCTAAATCAAAACAACCACCCAGGTGAAGGTAAGATTCCTTTATGAATCCAAGTAGGGTACTATGGAAGTGACTCCGCATTCCTCTGTCAGCCTGCCTGCCCCAACAATTTGGTCACCGGCACTTTTATTACACAACTCGCATCCAGTCAGAACAGGCTTCAGCAAACCAAACAGTCCTCAGGTGAGGCAACAGCTGTTCGTTTTTGATCTGTAAAGTACACTAAGGACAGAGCCAGCAAAGACCACTGTCCATGGTAATCATTATCCTCACCCATTGCACATTATTCCAATAAGTGCCTTTCCTTTATTCCATCCAATTACTGGTGTCTGGACAAAATATTGGTGTAACCTGAGAGTGAATGACAACCGCTGTAAGCTAGATTTTCAAAATTACTGCCAGAAATCATTTCTGAAGCATCTAAGATGAAAGTCCCTGCATGTTAATCTATCATCTGTCTCAGTAAGTTAGCAACCTATAAGGTGAATCCACATTGAATCACAATGGCAGAACTGCTAAATCAGTGACTTGGGGTTTGACCACAGGTGCGACATGCTTTACTTTTAACTGTGTTGTCAGAATCAACTCCGTAATTTAAGCTTTCCATACCCAACACACCACCTGTAACTTGTTATGATGGTTGACTGCACCCACACTCGTGTGCATTTTCTGCTTCCTTGATCTCCTTATCTGCATTTCTCTGTCCTGGCTCCTATCCCACCCTTTATTTTGCTTTCTGTCATTCTCTGCCTCACCCCGTCCCTGATCACTGGTGGCTCACTTGCTTTCCCTTGCTCAGCCTCGCTCTCTAAAATACTCCCATTCACTGTGAGCCAAGAGGCCCCTGCCACTAACAGTCCATTAACCACTCCAGTTTCACGCTGGCACTAAAGTCATCCTATTCTTCAGCTCACAGTGTGCTCTTCTTCCCCTGAGATATAGTGAACAGGAAACTGTGTGTATGTGTGTGCCTAGGTGTGTGTGTGTTGGGGGAATAGAGCAGACATCAATATAAAGAAAGAGGGCAAAAGAGACCCTGTGTGCACCAAAGCAAATTTTTAACTACTATACTTGACTCAGACTACTTGGGCCAGACTAAAGAGTCGTGACCTGACTGGCTTCATACAGGGCATTATCTTCAATTAAGCATTTGCTGAGGTAGTTCCCCCAGGAAGTATGTGCACTGCTGTGCAACTGCATATGCAGGCACAAGATTTTATGCTTGAAAGAACATGCACCTCTTTCATCTTTGCTATTAATCAGACCATAGATGATAAACACTCAACACTTTAACCCAGGCTCACTGGTGGCAGCTTGGGCACGACTGCCAGATACAACACTACATATAAGTCAGACAAACAGAGGAAAGCAACTTCCCCTAAGTGTTTCTGGTTGATCTTGTTGTGACTGATAGTGCTCAAGTGTATTGTGGTTTTCCTCAGAAGCTGCATTACTTTAGTTAAGGGGTGGGACAAATAATCAAAATTAACATATTGCAATGTATCAAGACACTAAAACTGGACATTTCTGTGTATTGCCCAATTTTATTTGATTTAGACTCATGGTGCTACAGTCCAATCACAAAACAATTACTTTTTATATCTAAATGTTTTATTTGCATATTTTTCCTTATTGTAAGTCCACATTCTCAATATCTCCCAGATGCAGGAAAAAGCGTAATGTGTATCTGCATGTCTGTTTTAATACATGCTACATAGTGTATGATAGTTCTGAACATGATTCAATGCAAAAATTCCCATTAACTTTGACTCATAACACAATCACAATATCTGTCAGAATAACATTTGACGACAATTGTAATTTTTCAAAATGATCAGAATTGAAATATTATTTTCCATAAGAGTGGAATGCAACCCTGGCACAGCTTCAAATCTCTGAAAGGAAAGTTCTATAATTCTGGCTCAAATAACCTGAGATAAATGCTAGGATGTCCCAGAAGAACATCCTCAAGGTACACAACTCAATCCAAATATTGGTTATTGCGCTCCTTGATATTCATTCTCAGGGCCTGGAAAAAAGTCAACTTCTACTTGAATTCTGCAAGCCATCCACCTAAAAAAAGTGATAACCTGCCAAACTCAACAAGATGTCACAAAGCCAGAATCTGTGATCTACAGTTCACCTTGTATCCCAAACAACCGTCCAAGGAAGTGATCCCTGGCTAATCCACACAACGCCAGTCTGCTGAGCCAGCCTGTTTATGTCAACAACATTCATGGATGCTGATCCTTTCCATTTCTCTGGGCCTGAAGAACACAGATAGTGCTTCAGGGAGCACAGCTAAAAAAATGACCTGCATTTGGCTTCCAACTAAATACATGGATCATGCTCAGCTACAGAGGTACCTGTGAGCACAGCAAAATCATGTTAAGCATCCCTGTGAAACATAACTACTGTCTGTGTCCACTGAGACACACACATGCTCAGGCTTCCAGACAAACACTGAGAACATTACAGTATGCTTTTGTGGGGTAGGGCTGTAATAACCCCAGAGAAATGGCCATCTGACATAAATTAGTATTTGTCTGAATGTCAAACCTAGTTGAAGTGGCAGTTCAGTGGCATTATTCCAACAACATATTGCATAAATCCCATCTTCCAAACACTGTGACCATGTCTAGAAAAAGATATGATGACTAAAACTGGATAACCCACCCACACTGCTTCATTCAGTCCCAGGTGACACAATGGAGAGACATTGACACAAAGAACCAAATAAAGTTGACTAGAGACCACACACACACGTCATTAAGTCACACATATCAGATCAAGTTATTATCTCTGGCATGACTGAGCTGAGGTGAAAGTGGAGAGCAATGAAGTCATAGATAGGTTAATGCCACAGACAGGACAATTGAGATGTCACAATGTAGATCAAGTACACCGCACATAATTCTACACCCCTTGACCTTTGTCTGAACTCTAGCTGGTGTAATATTTTTTTTTACAGAATGGCTTCAAACATCAGAGTTAGTGGAATACCAAAGTCAGGGTCATGCCTGATACTAAAGGTGGACGGACACAGACATGTACTCATGCTCAAACATGGAGTCACATGGTGTTATCTCAGGAATTGCACAATTGCTTTCTGTCTGTGACTCATGTGTACTTTGTATAGCCCTGCCAAACATGAACACTGCTGTAATATTATTCCCGTCACCACCATAATGATGTGCTATTTTTAATTCTTGTTTATATTTAGCGTGTTCTACAAATGTTTGTTGCTATA
Organism: Gadopsis marmoratus; assembly: GCA_036023855.1. Lineage (NCBI taxonomy): Eukaryota > Metazoa > Chordata > Actinopteri > Centrarchiformes > Percichthyidae > Gadopsis > Gadopsis marmoratus. The sequence continues at coordinate 4,065 of JAVQJF010067006.1, read as the reverse complement.
TGTTGTTTTGTGCACCAATATCACCAAGCAACTTTCCTTGTATGTGCAAATGTACATGGCAATAAAGAGAATTCCGATTCTGATCTATGGTCAGTGTGGATCTGTATTCAGAGCCACTCAAAAGCACACGGCTATACATTTACAGCACAGTATGGGCAGCTTTTCACTACTCCACTGGCTGTCTGTATGCTTGTGTAGACCGACTGTACTAATGTGTCAATTCCCATCACCAAAATTGCAACTGGGCTCATGCCCAGGTGGTACTGCCTACATGAAAAAAGCCAGAACAAGCTGCTCTCCATGTAACTGATTGTGTCACTCCTGTCAAACTGAAAACTCTCTGACACTAAATGTGCATGACTGTTAGTGTGTGTGGAGGAATCGTTTACTCTGTGACCAGATGTGTCTTCTGTGCATCTTCTATGGTTACCGTTTGTCAGTGTGTGCGATATCAGTTTTCACCTGTTGCTAGACATGGCTAAGGGGTTCCGTTACACAATAGTTTTTACTGGCTGATGACAAGCATCACTGCGGATGACTTGTACTGCTCCACTCCCACCAGGACACACATGCTGACACAGCCAGGTAGACACCACGTGATGTCATCTTATTTGTCACCTTGAGAAGATTCACTGTGCCAATGCCACGCCTTACCATAAAGTGTTAGGCCTCTCATTTATACAGTTATATTAACATGGTTTCGTTTAATATAGTTTTTAAAATACATACCCACCTCACTGTAAAAAAAAAAAAAAAAAAACACAACTTAGCATATGTGGTTGTAAATGGGTGAGTCATTATGGTTTGTCAAATGTAAAAAAAAAAAAAACCCTGAGTCATTTGTTGAGGTGTTGCAATTTGTCAAAAGACTGCACAACTAGAAAACTTCCTCCTCATGTGTTGACTTTGTGAATCCTACAGGGTAACATTTCAAGATCTATTGACAGCAGGTGCACAGCTTTTGGGGGCGAATGTAATTCTAGGTGTGGTGGGAGTTTGTTGCTTTGTAGCTTCACTTGAAACACGAGAGGAATAAAATGTGACCATCGGTGGAGCTGGATGAACACTCCTGAGACCACTGTACCCACACCTGTCATAAAAAGTGCACCAAGTTAAACCTGCGGGATACTCACAAATTTCTTTTTGCCATCTCCATCCTCATAGTTCTTCTTTGACTTCTTGTCCTTCTTGGGACCAGCAGCTGAGGCAGAATTCCCAGACTGTGGATCCATATTTATAAACGAATCCGTTTCCTTGAAGTGAGTTTCAAAATAAACCCGTGCGGCGGTAATCTCCCCGCATTCAAACGTAAAAAAAAAAAAAAAGCCCCAAAGCAAATGTTTCCGACGACGACGTTGAAGCTTTTGGGGGTGAATGAAGTGTGAAACAGACAACTGTTAACTATCCTTGGGCCTAGCCTAGCGCTCCGGCTAACTAGCCACAATTAGCACAGTGGTGCTAATGATTTGGTAGATCGCCAACTACACCAAACGAACCCTCCGCTAAGCCGCCTGTCTGTATCACTGAAGGAGGGAAATTCAAAGCACAGCACCAAGTCCTCGGGACGACAAGTACGAAGACAGCCCGTTGCCTTTATACGACACAAACTACCACTTTATTCTACCAGCATCCATGTGTGTCACAACGCGAAGCTTTAACAATGTTAATTGTAGGTCGCGAAAGTACAAGGTACTTAGCTGCGCTAACGTTAGCTTTAGCTCGGCTAGCTTGTCTGGCTACACAGCAGGTAAAGTCTCCGTGGGGGAAACAGAAACTCCGCTCTTCCCACTTCCGCGAGTTGTTTCGGCGACTACAACACGGGCGTCCGGCTGGTGCTACGGGTGACTTGGCCCGACGGCGTCTCCCAAATTACTTCCCATGACTGCTATAAGTTTAGTAAACTTTTTAACCCCTGAATGACAACGAGGAAGCGACTAGGTTTGTAGCGGCAGGGGGAAAAAAAGTCTTCCTGTTCCACTGATAGTCGGGTCAGCGCTGGCGGGGAGGAGCCTGCAGCTCTGCGGCGAACGCAACACCTGAAGAGTCCTGGCACGACAAGCAGCTCCAGGGATCATCCAGCTCCACCGCAGCCTCACAAGGCTCCCCTGTAATATGAGGAGCCGTCTAACTGCTGCATAATCACAACCTGGCTCCACTTATTAGCGGCCCACTTCCCTTTAGAACCACGCAGAATATGATGTAACAATGTATTGCGTCACAACACAATGTCACATTCTAGAATGGAAAATCCACAAAAGGTGGAAACCAAAAAAAAAAAAAAAAAGCTAACAACCCCGCAGCCGGTCGAATGAGCGGTGTAGTAGAATAACCGACCGCCAGCGGGCAGCACAGGCTTGGTACTGTGGACTTGTCAAGGCAACAAACTTCAACCACAGATGTTTGAGTTCCAACAGTAACATCTGGCAGCTCTCGCTCACTTCAAGGGGGACAGGGTTTGAGGAATATTCCTGTTATTTTGTCCCATTTCGTGTAGCACGAAACGCTGTGCAAGAGAGGATCTGCAATATAAGCGCACCACATTACGACAGCCTCCTTTCTCCCCGTGACACACATTTCTGTCGCCTTCTGCTTTGACGCGAGGTTGACCAGAAATCCTGTACTCGTGTTGCACAGTTCCTCTTATCTCGCACACATCTGCAGAGGAGCTCGGCTGGCGGAGAGCTAAGCCACGTCTGCAAGTGATGGATAAAATGATGGATAAAATGTAGGTGCTCATTAGTAACCTCACTGATGCGGATTCGTGTCGGTCTCTGTTTTGCGCAGGTGGCGTTTAAACACGGGTGGGCTTGGGCACGTTGCCGTGTTTAAACCGTAATCACACGCTTGCGTAAACCACAATCAGACTTGGGGCGCCACCAAGCGGCGGCAGGGCACGATGTCAAGCAAAGTGAACGTGGGCACCAATAAATAGGAAGCAGCTGTGATGTAGCCTAGTTGATGTTAAACTCTAAAATGAGTTGCGCTTTCAGATGTAATTGGCTCTGGGCTGCGGTGCGAGTTGTGGGACAAGAATATTAATAAGGATACGAAATGACGAAATGATTGAATCAAGAGGCCACTTAACACGTTCTTCTGAATATGCTGACTTAAATCGAGCCAATTATTGCTGTCTTCCAAAAACAAAAACAGCATGGAATTCGCTCGGCCACGATGGACCCCGCACTCGAGCCAGATGCGGTGTTTTGGTGCAAAGTCTTCTTTCAGCGGGACATAATTTCATTAAGCTCCACAAGGACACGCTCATCACTGTGTTTAGCTCATCCCAGCGCCGTTTTACATCCCAGAATACGTATTCAGGGGTCACTGATGTCCGTCCAACACTTGGAACGTTCCTCTTACCTCTCAGACGTACACGAAGCCTGCGCGCACAGGATTACAGAGATCGGGCTCATCGGCCTGTCCTGGTATCTGAGGGATGTTTCCCCAACAACAAGATTGGAGAGGATTTGCGCATCGCCGGTGGCCCTGAAACCGACAGCAGTGCGCTTTATCGCACAGGACTCGTGTATATATATATATATATATATATATGTTGTTGGGAGGAGAAGTTAATTAAAAGTGAGAGTGCGCGATCAGGGCTGGCGGCCCTGCATCAAATGACAATACACCGGTGGACGAAAGGACATTTCACTTCAAAGGACACTTCAGTATGTTTATGTGACGTCATAGGCCAACAGTCTGTCATTTAATCACCATTTTACAGCGGGCAAGAGGGTGGGATTGTGTGTCGATTGCGTCATTTCACAAGACAAGACAGTCAAGTTACAGTCATACAAAATGTTATTTTATATACCCCCCCCCCACTACAGGCTGGACTCTTTGTTGACACAAGTCACGTTTTCCATGGAAAAGCAGGTGGCCAGTGCGCAGTGACCCGCTGTGAAAGTTGGGTTTATAAGCTGTGAATACAAGTTTGGGAGTTTGCTGTAAAGGAATAAACAACTTGTTCCCAAAGTGCGGGGGGGGGGGGGGGGGGGCCAACAGGGGGCTAATTTTGGAGACTTTTAAATTTAAGTAATTAAATAACAGGAAAAAAGGGGGCCA
>JAVQJF010067005.1:0-11638 GCA_036023855.1 Gadopsis marmoratus | reverse complement strand
TGTGTGTATGGGTAAGTGAGTGTGTAGAGATAAGGGGGGCGGGGGGGTTGCATAGGAGCTGTACAGTGGATGAGTGAGGATGAAGTGGTAGTGTATTGATCTATGGAAGTCCATCAGGCCCAGGACTCGATATGTCCAAGAGCTGTGACGGCCTCCTAGCCATTCACACACACACACACACACACAACAAGGCAAGTATTCTTTGTCCGTCTGTGCCATATGTGGATTTTACAGTCTGGATCCAAGTCTTGAACAGATTGTGTAGTTGTTGTACTTGTAAACAGACAACAATAATCACTTTCTGACCATTGATTTTCATATATTGTCGCTCAAAAGCACTTTGGCAGTTAACACAGCTGCTGAACCGTTACTTCCTGACTGCCTGTGGGAAGTCACTCTACCCACTCAGCTCCCCGACTGCTGCCTGCACATACCTGCGTTGTCGGATGAAAACCTTGTACCGCCACAGTGTCAACTTTTCAGACCAGACGGATGACAACTTTTTAAGATCATCCATGTGGTTAATGTGGATCGGAGGGGTGGAGAGTTTTCTCAGCAGGTGAGTGCAATCCTTCAACAATCAGCACTAAACATAAAGTCTGTCCCGTCTTAGATGTTAAACAATGTGGTAATAGGTTGCGGGAGTTGCACTGTCTGCAGGGAGCTACAGGGTCACTAGGTGGGTTTAAATAAGGCTGCTGAGGTCTGGAGCAGGGCTTCATCTGTCAGGCAGCAGGAGACGTAGAGTTTTGTAAACAGTTGTAAGGGTATTTTAAATCCTCTATAATGAGCGTGGTCGCTCTGGTCTGGCCGTGCTGTTTGAAGCGTATGAGGCCTGACGTTTTTGTTTTGTTTTTAAGGACAGGAAATATGGGCTTTGTCATTGTGTTTACTCGCCGCCTGCTGATGCCTCGGTTCTGCTTAGTCACTGCTGTGTGGAACACGGCGGGGGCAAACAACAGGCTTCCCCCCTCCCTCTATCTCTCTACCTGAGTTTGCCGAACACACTCATACCAAAGTGACCCCACACACACACACGCACGCGCACACGCACGCGCACACACACGCACACACACACGTAAAGGCAGCGAGCAGGAAAGTGCTTGAAAAGCCAGCCCTTTTCAAGTACAGCCTGGGGCGTGGCGCTGGACCACAAGAGGAATCTTCACTGGGTTTCTCCGTCTTCATTGAGGGAATGGCACAAACCAGAGACGTAATGGGAAACGTAATATGTTCATCTCTCCGTTAATTATTTGCTTTCTTCGCTTTTCCATTGTCTCTTGCTTCAGTTAAAACATTTTGATCCTTTTTGAACGGGTTCTGTACAATTCCTGCTGAAACAATACTCTTGTCTTTTCTTCTTTAAAAACCAACATAATAGATTATGAAATCAATGTCTTCTTCAAATGACAAATACAGGAATACAATGCATCTACCAGTTTACCTAAAACTGCCTTACTTACATTTACTGCATTATTAGCAGGCTTGCAACTAATTACAACACTCCATGTAACAAGTAAAAAACATCTTTTTTGTTGTCGTTTTCCTACTCCTGGCACACATCAAAAGCTGTCATTTTTGTCACTGTGACACCAGGCTCACCTGTTCAAGAGACCCATTTCTATGGTCGTCGGGTGGGGGTGTGGCTCTCATCACATGGGGCAGAGCCAAAGCCGAGTCACTGCTGCTCCTGACCAACAGAGGGTTGTCTGGGTGGAGAAAAGAGGGAGATGTTGCAGGTCATCATATTGGATTTCTCAAATTCCAAAATGCATGAGGATCATCGGAGGAGGTGGAGAGGGAGAAGGGAAGTGAGAGGAGGAGGAAACTTCCGCACCATGCAGCTGGCCTGCATCTTCTTGAAATGAGCATCACAGAGGCTTAGAGGGTTAGACAGACCCCAGAGGAGCTCTCCAAAAAGCATCTGACAACAAAGCACTCAAAAAATGAACATTAAGGGGAACCTAAAGATGAAGCTGAGCAAAGATGACTCACACAAAACACTTGTGTTGTGGATCAACAACCACCCAACCCTTTCCGCAATACACCCAAAGGAGCTGGGAGAGGGAGAGGTAACATGGGCGGGTCTGAATCCACAATAAAACAATTCAAAAGAATCTAATTTGGACCTTTGTGCCGACTCTTGCTTTTAATATCCACCCCAAAGGCAGCAGACTGGTATTTGTGGATGTAAAACCCGTAGCAGGGTGTTTTTCAAATTTAACTCGACAGAGGAGAAAATAAAGACAGGGCAGAGGAAAGAGGGGGGAAAGTGTGAGATAAACAAAAAATAAATAAAAAAAGGGAAGGAGAGAGCTGAGAGATAGTGACAGGGAAGGAGGGAGAAAACCTAGAAAACTGAAAGAAAGGGAAAGGCAAACAAAATTCTATTCTTTCCTGTAATCAATCTCTCTTTGGAGGGTCAGTGACAGGGTCCTGGTCTAACGTGGTCAGAATAGAGAGAGCAGGGGAGGAGAACGAGGAGGGAAGAAGGATCTGGCAGGGGTCTCGGTGTGTGTGTGTGTGTGTGGTTTAAGATTGTTGACAGATGGAGAATGGTGATTCCAACCATCCCAGAGACACATACAAATATCCTTTATGGCTCAAACAATCGCCACATGTTCAGTCACCTGATGTGTGTTTATGTTTGTCTGACCATTTTTATTAATTATCGTGAATGACCAGTTATTCTCTGCCGGACTAGCTTGCACTTCTACTGACAGAGTTAAAAGAATAAAATAAATAAATAAATAAAAAAATAAAAATCACAACGCTGACTCACTGTCACTGATGTGGGGGAATTCAAAAGGCGACAAAAAATATTGCAGTCTTTGAATTAGCTCTCGAGTCGTCTTCTGTTTTATTTCTCTCACTTCCCGTTTGATTTTTTTTTTTTTTTTTTTGCTTTACTGAGGAAGTCAGCAGAATGTGGTCTAATCTGATTTCGAGAGGCCGACTTTACGTGGAAATGTTAGGCAGAAAACAACATGATTTGCAATAATGATATGTGCTTTGATTTAACACAGAAGACAGAGGTATCTTTTCAGAGCTGGCATCAAAAGGCCTCAGACAGCGCTCCAACGTATCAATGGCTTCAATGCTTTCTCCAGCTGGTTATCTATTAATCTAGTGTGCATCTGAAACAGGTCAAAGACACATTTAAATGCTATGAGATCTTTTGTTAAGGTGTGTTCAGACTGAACACAATGGATTTTAGAGACAGCAGGACGGCACACATAGTCAAAAGTCCAAGTGGATACATTCACATATTTACTCTAGGTGGCACACATTGAGCCCGAAGACGCCACCGGGGTAAACTTGAGCGGAAAATGTGTGTTTATGCCGAGGACTTACGAGTCCAATCCATAAACGTATGGAGACGAGAAAACACGGAGAGCAGTTGACACTTTGACACACACTGCCCATACAGGGTGGGTGTGTAAGTTGCTAGCGAGCTTGCAGCTAAGGTTGATAAAGTGTAGTAAAGTACATAATGCTGTTCGAGGCAAGTGAACATGGACTGTTACCACAGCTTGCACAAAGAACGCGAGGCGAGCCTCAATTTCACATTTGCATTGATAATGAGTAGCTGAACGTTTAGCCAGGTAACCTCCCTCCCTGGATCGCCCCTAAGGATGCCGTCAGGTTTGTGGGACAGCTGTGATCTTTCTAGCATTTTAAGCCAAACCTTGTATTGTACATTACAGCGCTTTCATTCAAACAATGCAACCTAAGAAAGCACTATTTCTTCTTCTTTACTTTTTCCAGACAGACACGTGCAAAGATTTAGAGGGGCCATGAATAGAAAGCATTCAAACTTAATGGACTTTGCTCTCCCTCCTGCACCCACCTGTCTAGTACGTTCATGGGAGGTGAATACGGACACACGCAAGAAACACGTACACTCAACAGCAAGCCAGTATCAGGTTTTAAAAAAAGGTAAACGCTAACACATGCACGCTCACATTTATTTTGAGCTAGAACTGCTAAGGTCTATAATAGAAAGGTTTCCCCACCATATGGGGAAACGTTGACACCAACTCTTACACAGTGGTGAACTGCACAACATTAAATCAAACTTCAAGGACAATAGGCACATTAAGTACCAAAATACCTTCACCATATACGGCAAGGCCAGCAGGACTAAATAATAGCACCTGTTAATACTGAATCCTGTAGATTTTAAAAGGTGCTGAATGATGAAATGTTACACAGAACCTATTTCCTATTTCTATTTTCAAATGTATTTTCAAAATGAGCTCCACAAATAGCCGAGACACCACACACATGCGCGTACATACACTTATACTTCACAACACTACAAGCGGCCAAGGCCGCTCCATGGTCACAGTCAGGGTCCATTACGCAGCGTCCCAGCCCCAAATCCTCCTCCATTTATCCATCCGAGTCAAATCTGCCTCCATCAATCCTCCCACCACTTAATCGCCCCGGAGCCCGGCCATGTGAAGGAACCTGAGGGTCACTAGCTTCGACCTCTGACCTGCAATGACCTCTGGAGGGTCAAATGGTGTCCCAGAGGGTCAGAGATGTTGATGAGTGCGACAGTCATAAACAAGATTTCCTCAGAGACTGGGCTGGTAGTAATGAGCTTAAGCCTGGGTTAGCACTGTTACACAATGTACATTTCAGTTGTTTACACGCCTGAGAAATGATTTAATCTCAAATCAAACGATAAAAATGAAGTCCTCGGTGGAGGTTATGGAGAGAGTCTTAAAGCAGCAGCGTGGCATCTGTAGCCCTCAGGAGCTGAACATCATCCATGCGCTCTGCGCAATGTGAGCAGAGTTCTCATTTATTTAAAGATCACAGGCATTTTCTGACTTTTGCATGCAGTCTCCTGCCAAAAGGGCAGAGAGGAAGAGGAAGTCCTGAAACTTTGGATGTATTTTAGGTTTGCTAATTTGACGGAGCTGTACTGCCACAACCACAACGTACCCTGCAACTTTAAATAGACTTTACCCTCCAAACCCGTCTCAGTGACCACTTCAAGGCCAGAAAAACAAATGGTAACACATTGAAACACACCCAAGTTATGTTCCTCCCTTATCTTTCCATTGAGATTTGCGTAATTGGAGAGACCCGAAGACGCCGCGTGAACTCTGCCAGTTCTGTGTTTATCTGCCTCCGACTCTCCATCTGCGGCTCTCTGACTAACTAGGCTGCTTATGCAATTCTGGGAACACAAGAGGTTTATTTTAAGAATTTCCTCCTTGTTTTCAGTTCTGTGAGAGTTCCGCGACGCTGCGGTGCTCGTTCACCGTCAGGGCAGGATGAAGACGAGGATGCATTATGTTGCCGTCTGCCTGCGTGTCTGTTTGGGCATGCCTGTTTATCAGTGTGTGTGTCTTTGTTTGCCTTTGAGTTTGCAGGTGAGTGTGTATACTATATACATTTATTGTGATCAGTGACAGTGCTTCTGTGTGTACTTGTATTTGTGTGCATGTGTGCGTTTTCATGCCACAGGCCAGGGTGGTCTTATTTCTCTCTCTCTCAAAATCGATAGCGCAGCCCGGCTCAGGCTGCTCATGGGATGGTGCGATAAGGACTCCTAGAAGTGTGTGTGTGTGTGTGTGTGTGTGTGTGTGTGTGTGTGTGTGGCAGCAGATCAATGCAGGTCTAATCATCCCACTGGGACAGCGTGAAGTCCTATCACCACGTTCAAACAAGCTGCCCAAGCTGACACACAAACACTTTGACGCCTCACTGATTACAGAATTACTTCTTGTCCTGTCCACCACCACTCAGTGCGATTGCATTCACACTATAACCAGGTTCTTGTGACTAATCAGATTAAGGTGATTAAAGCATGCACGTGGTTTGCAGTGACCCCATTTCCCAGTAACCCCAGTTCACGTAATATTTACTTTTATTAACTAGGAGCTTTCTGGCACATGAGTACGAATAAAGTTCTGAAAATGCCACAATAATACAGCGATCAGGGTACTTTTACTGCAGTGTTGACTATGATAACCCAGTTAAAGTGTGTGACAGCAAAAGGTACAATGTTCTGTCAGCCTGTATTGCTTTTATCTAATCTTGCTTAATTAGTTAATGAGGCTAAAATCATTTGCATGCGTGAATGCTAATCCGTTAAAGCTGATGGATAGGACGTTTGTAAAGAACACAGTATATACAGACGTCTTCAAATACAAATACTACGCCAGACTGACGGTCTTCATCCCTTTGTCAAATTCTCCAGAAATTATGTCATTGCAAACGGCCCGCATGCTAGAAGTGATGCAACACCCAGTTAACAACCAATCTTGTTACAGCAAACGAGAGAGCAAACACACACACACACAGCTATGACCTTCCCAGCAGCGGACGGGTGACTGGCTGTGGGCGCACTGGGTTGTTTAACTTGCATTCTTTTGTCAAATTGTGTGTGCATGTGTGTGTGTGTGCGTGTGTCCGGATGACAAAAGCTGCCTTATTACATCAGTCTGGCTCTGTATGAGGGGCGTCACAGGGTCACATCATAACTAAGTTAGCCAGGGTTCAACAGGGCTGGAGAGCAGGTTGGAGGGAGGAGGGGAGCGCAGGAAGAGGTCCCACTGGGTTAAAGACCGGGTGGGGGTGGCAAAGGAGGGGTAGGGGTAGGGGTGGGGGTGGGGGACTGGAATTAGCCCAGTCACGCTCGGTTGGACCCTGGACATGCTAACAGGCTACAGTGCTAATCTAGTTAGAGCTGGACGCCACGCAGAGACAGGACGAGCAGGGCGGAATGAGAGGGTGGGGACGTAGAAGGCACTGGGTGGGGGTGGGAGGTGATGGGTCAGGGTCTAGGGGGCCGGGTGGGAAGCTGAGTAGCAGCTGGTTGGAGCTGAATAGTAAAGTAGGCAAGAAATGACTCGGTGGAGTGGAGAGGGGGCAGATAATGGGGCATAGCGCAAAGGCGGGAAGAGGGAGAGGGATGGCAAAGGGCAGGTGTGTGAATGTGTGTCACACTGTTTTTTAAAGCCAACAGATGGAGAGGGAGGAAAATGAAAGGGGACACAGGGTGGCCCAGTGATTAGGCAGACCCTTGTTAAATCACATCCAGGCTTATTTAAATCTTTTATCTTTCACTTTGTCGCTTGTCATTTAAAAATTAATCAAAATTTAAAAGAGCAAGGCAGTCAAACAGACAAGAATGACAAAAATCATGGTCTGGTTTACTTACAGTAAAACGTATATATAGCCAGAACAGACTGTAGCCCAGACAGAGCAGATATTTCCCCAGAGACTCCCTTAGGCGTCTGACTGACTAGTCTTGTGATGATGTTTCCCGCTGGAGATGCACCATGACCCACTAACTTAAAAAAAGAAGGGGACAAATGCCAGTCTTTGCTCATTTAAAAGCTGTATTTTGTGACACTGTTTGTCAAACTGTCATTTTTAGTATCTGCCCTGTGGAAGTGACCTTGATCTACTCACTGAACCAGCTAACAAGCTCTTTTTATCTTAACCCTAACATCACGAGCAAACACAGAATGCCCCTGCAGGAGTTCAGTGGAGAAAGAAGAGAACGACACCATCATTTTGAGGACAAGGAAACATTTGTTCCATCTGTTCAGCCATTATGCTGTTGCACTCGCAGATAAAACCTCTGGATAAACAGCTAAATACCAAAGAGTATAAGAATCAGAGAATGGGGGGCAAAAAAAAGAAAACTAATGTTTCTAGCAGCCTTATCAGGTTTCCAATCAGGTTGTAGGCTGGGACAATCCACTGTTTCTTTAGCATTCAGCGAGAGAACTGAAAAACCTTTTGAACCTTTACTGAACTGAGTTAGCGGTTGTCTTTCATCAGTCAGCTTTTCTTACTTTTAAAACAAGTTAATTCCTCATCACTCCCATCTCCAACCTGTCTGTGTGCCTGCGGCCTTACCGGAGGTCTCGCTGCACTGCCGCGGCTCAGCCCTTTATATTGGCGAGACGGTGGCGTAAAGTGTGTCCGTGGCTACGACAGTCACACACACACACTCACCACGTGCACATGAGCCCTGGATGGGCTCGGTCAGTCTACAAAACGACGACGACAGAATTTGTTAAGCATTCATTTATCAGGATATTTACTACTTCAGGAGCAGGATCGGAGTATATCCATCACCCTAATGGTGCACGGAGGGAAGCTTTCGTCAGTGTAGGAAGGATAAAGACGTGACAAAGACAAAATGAAGGGGCAGCGTGGCTCTTATTAATATGTTCACCATGTTGTCCAGTCAAATAATAGACTTCCCCTTTACTTTAATGTGACTTCACGGCTGCTTATAAGGCAATGGCAGGACAGAAGTGAGTAGTGGTGGAAATACGTTGCAGCGAGAAGGCACTATTTCCAATCACATTTTAGCACAACACACACACACACACACACATATATATATATATATAAATAAAAAAAAGACCCTGAAGCGCTGCCTGTGTGGCTGTCAGTCTGAATGTGTGAAGACAGGAACACACCAAGTAAAGAACATTAACTGAGGACGGCAGGAGAGAACGCAGCGTCAACACTGCATCTGTTTTCACACGCCATCATATTACAGGCAAAAATCTTCAGCTTCAGCTTACAGCTGTTCCATAAATGTACTTTCTGACTCTCTCTCTCTCACACACACACTTCCTGCTGTCTCACCACGATACACTTTCTCACGCGCTCAAAAATTACAAAAGTGTTGATTGAGCAGTGCTTTAGTTCGTCAGGTGCTTTTTTGAGATTTTCGCAGAAACCTCTCTCATATTTTGAAGCTGCAACGTCTCTGCTGTTATTTTTTAATTGTAATAATTTGAAACGGTGCTCTAAGTGAGTGATAAACGTATTCTCATGAGGTGAATCTGAAACCATGGTGTGAAAAAAAAACCCATTTACAGCAGATCTGACATACTGGCTTTGAGTATGGCCTCGTTGACTTCAATCTCTCCTCCGATTGGCTCCTGGTACTGCAGGTGGGAGTAGTAGTGGAGGGGTTCAGGGCTGGGGGCTGCACTGGAGTACCCGTTGGACACACTCTCTCTGGGACTGTCCGTCCTCCCGCGCTGGACTTCGTCCGCCACCGCCACCAGCTGGAAGAGACACACACAGAGTCGAACTGTGCCCAAGATATATTTGGAAAATATTAAACGTCACATGCACAGAATCTGAAATGAACAAGCTTTCCTCAAGATAAGCGTGACAGTCTAAACAATGAGATTTCTGGCATACGAGCAAGCTGGAAACACACCGCCAGGTTATATAGTGTCTCCACTGTGATGATCACAGTGAGGCTTTTATGCGATTTATCTTGCCAACAGTGGGGATGCAACCTGCTTCGTTCTGCCAAGTGTGCAGATGTGTGTGTGTGTGTGTGTGTGTGTGTGTGTGTGTGTGTAAGGCAAACAAACAGAGCAGGATTCACAGCTCATTCGCTCTCAAACCTCTTACAGTGCACGACACACCAGCAGATGCCACTTCAGCAACACAAAAACGTTCTTCTTTCGGAACAAAGGGGGACAAGATCTGATTCCGCGGAGGCCGGTTTCACACACGGCGAGGCTAGGCGAGGTGTGTTCGTATGAAATTAGCAGTCAAATGAGATCTGACACGAGAATGAGAGGCTGTCAAACACAATGACACGGCTGCCACAATGAGACGGCGGGAAGAGACGGGGGCGGCCAAATGAACAGGGGATGGAGGGCAGAGGAACGACAAACAATCCTAATTGAGACAGGGACATGATGGCAGATAGAAAGAAGGGGAATGTGTATGTGTGTGTCGAGTCCTGGGTCGTGCCATCGAGGCTACGTGGTTTGATAAATGGGCGCGTGGTGGCGTGACGCTCTCATTAGACGGCGCAGGCGAAGGAAATGACCACTTAATGAAAAGCAATAACTGCAATAGAACGAGGGATGGAAATAAAAACAACAGACGAGTGGAGGACGTCAATTAACAACAAAGGAGCTCAGGGGCTGTGTGTGTGTGTGTGTGTGTGTGTGTGTTTACGTGTGCGTAAACAATAAGCACAGAGGTAGCTGCAAAATATGCATCATCCATCACGCCGTGACATCGCCTCTCACCTCAACCTCCCGTGATTCAATATCCTCATGACACCTGGCCGACGCCATGCAAAGGAGATTTGTCTGCTGTGTGTGTCTGTGTGTGTGTGCGCCTTAGAGAGAGCGAGTGAAAGAAAAGATGAGGAACTGAGGGGCTGGCAGATGTAGAGAAGAAGAAAAGAAAAGACGGAACGCCGGGAAAACAATCTGATTGCGCCGCTTGACGGTTGCTTCTTGAGCTCTTTCTCTCTCCTTTATCTGTTTTCCTTCTTCCTCCCCTTATCTCCTTCCCTCCCGAGCCTCCGTCTCTTTCCGCAAACTCGCTGACAGCATCAATCAAAGGAGAAGTCTCGGAGCGTAATGTGCTGTGCGCACAAGCACGCGCCCCGGCGAGCGCGTACGGAGAAACGGCGATGAGCCACCCTCAAAAAACGATTTATTCGTTTTGAACAACAACTTCTTTTAATGTGTGGAGGGCTGATGATGATTTGCTTTTCGGGAGTTTATTTTTTATGGCTGACACAGGCGGGGAGCGACGCTGATGACGGCCGCCCTGCTGCTTCAACTCATCACTCAATCAAACACAAAGTATCAACAAAATGAATCATGTATTGCTTTGTTTGGAACGAGCTGAAGTAAAGATAAATGGACCTTTCGCGGCGCTGTGTTCGAGTCTCGACGAGGACTTTCTATTGATCACATGCTTTGTAACCCACGACCTTTAACTTAACCCTATCCAGTCACAGGACTACTATGACTGGTAGAGGTATTCAATCCAAAATCCTTCGTAGTCAAAATAGACAAATTATTAAACAAAAACTGATTCTTTCATTGGAAAACTACACTGATAATTGTTAAACGGACCCGGGTCCGTGCAGACTGACAGGGCGGCTGACAGCTGATGGGTGCTGACGAGGGTCAAACTGAGGTGAGAAAAAGTGTGTCGGCATGTTAAAATACTGATGGCAGAGCTTCACTGATTCCATTACTTGAGCAAACATTTCTGACAAGGCAGCGTTTGAATCCAAAGCAGCCAAAACAGAACTGCAAAAAAAAAAAAAAAAAAATGGTACAAGGTGTGGAGGGGAAGGAAGTTTCTAAAACAAGCTAAAATCTACCTGCATGGCAAGATGTTACTAAGGCTAAGAGAGAAAATGCTGTAATGTTTGTCCGCTGTTGTTATGGAACAGCTTTGCCCATCGAAGCTGGTTGTGGACATCTCATTACAGATTATATTCAAGCACTCAGTCATCCTTTCCTTGCAGACGGGACTACAGCCATTACTGTTGGTGAAACACTAGGAAAGGAAATGTGGGGAAAAGCTTGTTTTTCAAAAAGCACACAGCAGCACCAAGATGCTGTCTTAGAGGACCGTGTGCCAACGGGTGCAGAACACCACCTTGAAGGGCTCGCAGTGGGTTTACTTAACACACAGGGTTCTCTCCGTCCCTCCTGACTGCGATTAGTATGCTAGGAAACAAATCGCCTTGTTTTTCCTTCTGCGTCTTTGGGGGGGGGGGGGGGGGGGGGGGAGGGGAAGAGTGATATTGACCTGGGGAGCCTGCATGTCAACAACGTCTGAATAATGTGCCCCCTTTTTCGTCATT
>JAVQJF010066992.1:0-14764 GCA_036023855.1 Gadopsis marmoratus | reverse complement strand
CTCCTCCTCCTCCTCCTCCTCCTCCTCCTCCTCCCCTCCCCACCAGCCCATAAAAGATGGAGGTTAATGAATTCGGCGCTCATGCATGCCTCAGCTAATTGCATTGGCATTGGGAACTCCTCCCAGTATTACAAAATGTTTTAACCATCAAGATGGCCACCGGCTGGACGGCCGGCGAGACTGACTTTGAGGAGGCTGCCAAGCTCCTGTTCGTGGACATAATGACAATTGATGAAGCTTATATATTGTATTTTCATTTACTCAGTGGGATTATGATGTATGTGATTTGGTTAGATTAGGTTAATTAACCAAGAAGCTATTGACCAGTTTGTAGTAACATTTTGCTTGTGTGTGTGTGCTAATCTCAGAGGGGCAGCAGTTAACCTCGTCAGACACAATAGCTTAAGTGGTCAAAGTTCACTCATCAAAGTGAACTGAACGAAAAGCCTCTTTAGCCAAATTTGTGATTTGTGATATTTAAAAATGTACTTGACTTGTCAGACTATGAACACAATTTCAACTCCGCAGACAGGCAGTAAACACACACTCACACTCATACACTGAAAGGGACAGACATGTCTGTCTGTCTATCTGCTTGAATATAAAAAGACTTATAGCTCAATAATTAGCTCTTGTTAGCATAGCAACATTAAAGAATAAGTTCATATTTTTTCAAGTGTGTCTTACGACAGTAGTCCATAAGTGACCATATGACCACTGAAACAGGTTTTCCTTGCTCATTTCTCCTGTTCATGCTGGTCATTAAGAGATCTGCTTTCAATTGAAGTGATGGGGCACAAAATCTGCAGTTATCGTTTTGTGCCAAAATGTATTCAAACGTCTTTCTGAAGTTACAGTAATATGATGCTTCAGCAGTCTGACTTCAGTCAAATCAAATTGGTATCACTCTTTTTGTTACTATCCCTCCACTGCAGCGCAGCACGGAAACATTTTATCCTAAATAGACTGTAACTATAGAGGACTTGATTTGACTAACTCAGACTGCTGAAACCTCATATGAGCTTCAGATAAGCTTTCGAATACATTTTTGCACAAGAAGAGGACTGTGGATTTTGTGCCCCATCGAGTACAATTGAAGGATGGTAGGAAGGGATCTTTAAATGGCCAGTATGAACAAGAGAAATTATTAAAGCTAGCAAACCCTGTTTCAATGTTTATACGGTCACCTGACTAGGAACAAAAAACACGCCTTTTTTGGACTCAAAAGACCTTCAGTAAATGTCTCAGAAAGAATTTAGGTGTTTAAATCTCTCTCTGCATGTCTGTCTCTTTCAGTGCATGTGTTTGAGTTATTATATGTGTGTGTGTGTGTGTGTGTGTGCGAGAACCAACTTGTGACGTATTCAGACACTTTGATCAAACCTAGCTCCCGTTCAGATGCAGGAAGAAATAACATTTCCTAAATCTTGACAGTGCATGCTATGCGGCTGTGTCAAATCATCCATGCGTTCTCATTCACACACTCACACACACACACACTATAAAACAAGTCAATCAGTCCATTTTAATCCCCACACTTCTATTAAACATGGCCTGAAATGTGCAGGATCCTCCAATGGGCGACACAGCGTCCTCACACTACTGTATGCGGCTGCTATTGTTCTACATTAGCTTCAGTCTCTAAGGGGAAATGAGAGCGTGTAATAAGGATTGTTCTAATTATTGATCCACTACTTCAAGGGTCCTCACTGTAATCTACTGCTGTGCTGGGGATGGTGTGTGTGTGTGTGGTGATGGGATTTCTTAGGGAGCCTTTGTAACTGGAAACCTGCGTATGTGGGGATTTGTTTGTCCTACCACTGGGGGAACAAAAACCATGTTGTCTAGTTGTGGTTGCTGGTCTGGTACATCTGACTACCTTTTTCCTTTTTTTTGTGCATCAGGTGATTTGCACTCAACACAACATTTTTTACATCCCTTTTCCAGTCACGTGGGTGCTGGCCAATGTGTGTGTGCACCCTGAAGAGTCAGACAGAGAAAAGCAGTGGAAAGGAAAGATTGAAGTATGTGCGGAATGAGGGAGGATGAGATAAGGACTGTGCATGTGTGTGAAAGAGAGGAGAGAGTGAAAGATAAAAAGAAATGGAGATAATTAGAGAGACAGTGGGAGAGAGAGAGGAGAGAGGAGAGAGCATGATCGTAAGCCTAAAAGTCATTTGAAGGTGAGTGGCGTCTTTCTTGCCGCTCTTCTTCATCCCTCTCGCTCGCTCTGACGTGGCATCCTGTGTGAAACTACTGGATGCAATTTCACATTTCCAGTAATAAGTAATTCACATTTTACATAATTTCAATGCTCATTGCTGGCTCTATTAAAATGGTAGAATGCCATACACAAAAGGTGCGGCTAATTCAATGGGTTTTTAGTGGGATATATTAGCCTAAGAAATCGGAGAATTATCTCCAGCCATAAACAAGCTTTTAATCCTTCAGTCTATCTGAAAATCTCCAAATACGGAGACACATGCTTTACACTGGACAGGAACAACGTACAAAATGCATGTTATATGACATTCTTCATGTCAGAAATGTCAGACATATGACTTCATCACATGTGAAACTGTGGTTTTCATATGAGATGTTTATCATTTTGCATGTGGAAAAATCTGAAAGTGCATATACAATGTCTTTCACATGTGAAATGGTGCATGTGATAAGTTCACATGTGATCATTTGGTCGACCCTATCTGGCATGTGATTTTGGAGAATTATTGACAGAATCACTGCATCTAGAGCTGAAGAAATTTGTTGATTAGTTGATTGACATAAAAAGAAATCTATTTTGAGAATCAGTAAATATTGAAGTCAATTTGCAAGTAAAAATATAAAACTTTGCCGTATTTCAGCTTCTCAGTTGTGAGGATGTGTTGCTTTTCTTTGTCTTATGTGATGGTAAACTGAATATTTTTAGGTTTCGAGTGTTAGTCTTACTGTTAGTGATACATTATGGACCAAGTGATTAATCACAAAAATAATTGGCAGATTAATCAGTAATGAAAACAGATGATTGTTGCATCCCTAATGTAAACCCAGAAACAATATACTGTATCTACATGTAGTGGCTATAGGAACAGAGTATATAATATGCATACAAAAACATAAACCAATGCTTGTTGTAATTGTACTGTTGTGTAATTGTACTGCACTGTGTGCAATTAATGCAACACAATTCATGCGTTTCATTCATTTTTTTGGCGTCAGAGGCACAATTCTCCAATCCTGCTTAGTAAGAGAGGGTGAAAAGTCCTCTCAGCAGGATATCGGGCTGCATTTTTTGGAGAAATGTGAGCTGGTCCTATAAGGATCCAGGATTATAGTTCAAGCTGGATGCCAAGACATATGTAGCAGCCAAATGAGAGGATCCACTGGAGCAGATGTTGAAAAGAAGCATCGCCGTACGAGTGTGTGACGTGTGTGTGTGTGTGTTGGGGGGGGTGCAGAGGACGATGTCTACTATGCACTCAAACATGAACACACAACATCTGACAGTGAATGATTAGTGCTCCGTCTCTTACTATAATGCCTAATTGTACTTTAAAAGCCTAAAGCTACCTACAGTTTTCCATTTGATGCACATGTCTGTTTCGGGGTCAGTCACAACTCAATGTTCACTGAAGCAGCGTGTGTGTGTGTGTGTGTGTGTGTGTGTGTGTGTGTGAGAGAGAGAGAGAGAGACAACACCCCCTCTCTTACATCATCACACTCATTAATCCCCTACTGTGCATCAATACCAGACCTCTTCCATCAGGCTCTTAAATGCGCCAAATGGTTTGTCACTTGTTCATTTATGCATATATGGCAGGTGCTCCTCATACACTCGCAGCTTATCCTATTGAAATGGTGTTGTCTTGCTCACTCCCTGTCTCTCTCACACACACACACCACGCTTGCTGACCCTTGGGACTCGTGCCTGTACGGCTTGATAATTACTTTCTTTTACTCGCCCCCACCTCCGCCACAACGCCATCTCCCTGTCCTCCACTTAACCACCTGCCACTCCACCATCACGTGCAGCGATAACTAGAACCATGCCCTCATCAGTTTTCTCATCTGGTTTGAATTTGTTCAAGATCCCAGCAAAAGCTGTCAAAGCAAATGAGGGAACAATGAAACCACCCAAATATGTTGATCAGGCTCCACTTATTAGGTCAATATTTGCGTAATATTGCATCTCAGATTTTATCATTACTATGTCCGTCAACAGCTCTGAATCTGTCACCCGTGCTTCGAACACTATCTCTTCAGGAAAAGCCTCTGTACCTGGGCAAGGGCAGGAGCGTGTGGTCCTGGCCTTGTGACGGCTCCATGCAGGCTGGAGCTCAGAGGCTCTGGAGCTATGGAAATGGGAAATGTGTTAGGACAGATCGATGGATCACACCTCCACAGTTCGCTCTCTCCACATGGGGGAGGGAGAGGAAAGGACAGCGCGAGGGAGAGCGAGAGAGGGGGGTGTGGAGGGAGGTGACAACGAGACGGGGGGTGGATGGGGGGTGTATTCAGGGCCCCCTTGGGAACAGAAAAAATATTCACCCCACCCCCACTCCGCTCCCTCTATTGCATCTACCAACTCCCAAACATGGATGCACCTTTCTGTCTGAACATGCTCCAACTTGATGGTCTTGGGGACATTTTTTTCAGCTCAAGCATGTGCAGACGTCCGTCCATCCACCAATACGTTCGTCCTTTTGCTCTTTTCTCCGCTGTAAAGTCACTAAGCTGTTATGGTTCTCTTGCACTGCATTTTTGTCTTTTTTTTCTTTCCTGAAATGTGTATTACAACCCTCTGACGCACAATAAACCCCCTGCAATGTCCAGCTAATAGACTCAGCTACAATACTGGCTCTTAATACCACTTTGTCACAACATATAGACTATATTTTGGCCCTGAGGGAAAGACTCCATTGCACCTTAAAGGATTTAATTTAGTGTGAAAAGGCTGCAGTCTTTATTGAGGTGTAAGCTTAACATTGAAATACTGTATTTTCACAGTGTGTGTGTGTGTGTGTGTGGCCCTGGGCACACTGTGCAGTATAGTAGGAGGTAAAATGATCACTTTTGTCATCTCCTGGCTAGTAGTGTACATCTTTTAAGCAAGCCTGTGCAGAACTCAGTAATCCAGTATAATGTCAGCTGATGGGGAAAGGTTCATTGTAGCTCCAAGGTGGGATTGGTATTCTTTTACTCCGCTTGTTATGTGTCAGATCGCTGGGAAAATGGGCCTTTAGACAGTTGAACATTATACACAAAAACACACACCAGAGAAGTCCTTGGCTGCATTTCTTGTGTTTTATGAGCAGTTGTGTGAACAGCCAGAAAAGAATCAAAGCATTCTGTCTACTTAACGTTTGATACTGAATTATTCACAAGCAGCTTTGCTAAACTTGTTTGGACTCTGCTATCTGTTAACACTCATAGCATATTGTGGGCTGGAAGTGTATTTCATCATCCCTGATAAACACTCTCAATGGCTGAAGCAGCAGAACGTTCTAAGTAATAACACAACCTGGTTTACCGTACACTTACTGTATGGTAGATATAGAAAGGTCAGAGAGGATTCCTGCCGCAGTTTGACAGAATCGCAGTATCAAATTGTACTATGCCTGAAATTCAAGGATGAGGCTGGGAACAGAGCAACGTGATGATTTATATCACGCCTATATTTGTGCTCCCCCGAAATGTCCTCGATTTCAAACCCACAGTCTGCTGAGTTTTTTTCCTCTTTTAGGTTTTTTTTTACTCTGTCCTCCCCTCTCGCCCCGGTTTCTTCCTGAGAGCAACCAGAGAAGCAACATCAATGCCTGGCCTGGAGTTGTTAGCAAAGATCTGTGGCTCTGTTCTGCCCTCTGATGCAACATAAGCAACATATTTTTCTTCACTGTGGTACTCTCATCATACCTTCATCACTCTCATTCTCATCAATTATTGTGAGTTTCCATTAGGTCAGTTTTCAAATCTTTATATTGATTTTGCAAAAGGTGTTTTTTTTCTTATGCTATTTCTGTCAAACACAGGACTTGTGTTTCCCAGTCTGTTGATGTATAGTGTAGTTAGAAAGGTTATGGTATAGTTCAACAAATGTTAGTTTTAAGGGCACTAATCACTGTGAGTTCACCTTTAAGGTTGGCTTGAACATTACTGTAGGTGTCCCAGAATTAGAATAAACTATTCTTGGCTCATGTTCATCTTTGGAGGATAATTTGTTGTTGTTTTTTGTATTGACTGTGTAAGTTAACTGGGCTAACATATCTTGGATTTTTAAAGGCACTTTGAACAGATTTTTTTCGTATGCAGGCCTGAATAACATTTTATTAATGGATTGGTGCTAAGAGGGGCTTTGTCTGTACATGTTGTGATACCAGTTTACCCCCAAGGCAGAACAGGTATTCAGGATTGATGCTGTGCTCTGGCTCTAGGTGCCCTCCGAGCCCACTGCTCCTGTCGTGTAGCAAGGGCAACAACACAGGAGGAGAGGAGAGGGGTAAAAGAGTGAAACCAAAAACAAGAGTAGCAAAGTTAAAAAGGAAGGTTACGCTGTGTGTGAGAAATGACAAGGGCAGAAATAAGAAAGCTACAATATAAGAAGGGAAATGCTGAAAAGCTGAAACGATAAATTAAGTTATTGGTTAGTTGATCGACAGAACATTAACCTGCAGTCAGTCATTTTTATGTAAATATTTCAAAATATTCACTGGTTCTAGCTTCACAAATGTAAATATTTGCTGGTTATCACATTCTTCTATCATAGTTATCTCAGGAAAATCTTTGTGTTATGGACTATTGATTGATAAATTAAGAAAATCATCGGGAAACTTACTGGCAATGAAAATATTTGTTAGTTGCGATCTAAAAGGGGGCTTTGTCCTGTTACTGGAATAAAAAGGGATGTGTCACCATTGAAACGCTGCTAATGTTAAACATAAAGCAGGGATGATGACGTTATTGTATTGATGGTGACAGTGAAACTTTATCTTTCACCTCATACAGTCATTTCATTGACAACACATGAGTCCACTCTCCTGGACATAGCTGACTCATGGCCTTTTCTCTCATTCCCCATGCGATTAATCATTTCTCTGCACCATAACTGGCATGTTATCATTAGTACCACCCCTTCTTCTAACTCTTCTGGTGGTTTTTTACTCTCTGTTTGGTTACAGCAGCTTTCACAAACACCCATCATGTTGGAAATAGAACAGCCCTACAGCAACTTCCAGCCAGCTCCCTTGATGATGTGATATTGCCACATTGACAATCTCACACTGAATATTTTTGGTTCCCTTTCTGGCTGTTGTTGTTTTGAGAACAGCTCAACTAAGAGACACCCCACCTTCTATCTGTGATCTGTCTTATCTGTGTTTCAACATATATCTACAGTTGTAGTATGATGCCACCCAGCCATTTCCTACCCAGAGGGAAGCGAGTAACAATACTAGAACTGCAACATTAATGATACATTACCATCTGTTTCTGTTAACTGTTTGTTAAATTACTTTTTTTGGCGATGCTTTTATCCAAAGTGACTTACAATAAGTGCATTTGAACCATGTAGATAACCATGTTGGTTGTGGCAATGTGCCCAATACTGACTTTATTACACAGATCAGGTATCGGCCAGGTGTGACTGATCCACATTTAAAAAAACATTTTCTATCAATGTCATGATAGAATTCACTGTTTCTGTAATAAGTTACATTAATTTAATCCTGTCAGGCTGCTGGCACAGTTTGTAGTGCCTCAACTATCCCTAGTGCATATTACTATTGTCTTATTTGAGTTCCAGACAGCGAGGTAGCTGTTCTACAGAATTTTAAATTTGGGGAAAAGACTGGATTGGATTGCTATTCAGTGTCTGTAGGTACCCTGACTGTAGGTAATGTAGGGAAAGAAAAGGTCAGAGCGGTGCATCTCCAGTTGGTAGGACAAAACAAGGAGTCTGAAGACATTGGACTCTGGGAAATAGTGATGGGCATTTTCACTTTCTTTCACAGATGAATTGATAATGAAAGTTATCATCAGTTTTAGCACTGTATTGTAGGATTAAATCCCACAGGTTACTGTAAGAAATGTTGTACGACAGTGTTAAAAAGTAGACACTTCATTGTCCTCTTTGTCTAGATGAGGTTCTGTCTAATCGCACACTTTGCTAACTGTCAGCATGAAGGCTTGATCTGATGCACCGAGACGCAGCAATATGAGTCAGGTTGTTGTTAGTGTTGCTGCTGAGTAGGTTGCTGTCACTGTGTGTGTGTGTGTGTGTGTGTGTGTGTGTGTGTGTGCGTGCGTGCGTGCACATGGATTTGTGCCTGTGTTGCTGACTGGGATTCTATCAGCTGTGTGTGTCAGCCATCTTGACACCCACAGTGCACTTTTAACTTTTCTGGGACCTTCCCTCCTGACGCCGCTCCAACCATTAGGAAAAACCATGGACGCACACGTGTGCACACGCACACTCGCACAAATTGCTGAAGTGACCAATTAGAAGAACTGTTGGAACTAAGCAGAAATGACACAGAGACACAACAGAAAAAGCTGTGCTTGTTCTTCCTCTTGCAGGGTCAGTGTGACATTTGTATCATGTAAGTCTTAACCTTTAGAATGTATTGATAATCTATGATCAAATGGATTGGTTTCGATTGGATTTAAAAGCCTTCCAGATCAAGTTGATTGGTCTGTTTGGTGACCATCAACTGAAAATAAATGGCTGCAAAGAATCTCTCATATCACATTATGATGTGTTGGCACAATTGAGATTCAACACTTTAATTCAATGTCACCATGACACCAACAACGTTATGTCTATACAAACGTGACTCGATCATTTGAGTGGTTGTTGACACTGCCATAGCCTCAACGTGTGGGAACACATACCAACCTTTATGTGTTAAGGTTGACCTCAATTTCACGTCACCTACAGAAATCCTTTCAGAAACTTGGATAAACAGAAAGAATATACCCTCACTTTTATTATACATTTAAATTTTGTTGATAACAGGTTATCTCAGCTGGCCAGAGTTGAGAACAAACCAGAAACACGAGTACAAAGAGAGAGATAAGACGAGACTGCCGAATAAATATGAGGTCAAATTAAGTATAGCAGCTCAGAATCCACCTCGGTGAAGAGATACAGAACAATGATGCTGAGCTGCAGAGAGCAGAGCGCTCTGTGTGTGTGTGTGTGTGTGTGTGTGTGTGTGTCTGTGTGTGTGGGAGAGTGTGTGTGTGCTGGTCTGTTGGCTGCTATAGCCAAGCTAACGGACTGTACCCATCAGTCAAGGTTGTGTCTTATTACAGGTCATTAGTCTCTCTGCTCAGCTGCGACCTTGACGCTACCTGCAGGAGCATGTATATGTACAATAGTAGGCAAAATGAGTGTGTGTGTGCACCTAGGCTACTTTGTATTGCTCTGCACAAAATATGTGTTCAAGACTGCTTACTGTGTGTGTACGTGTTGTTTTTGTAAGTGTGTGTGTGTGTGAGAGAGAGCGCACGTGGCTGCAGCCTTGATGAGCAGTCAGCTCTGGCTGTGTGTGATGGATGGATGGACACGGGGGGGGGGTCAAAGAGGGTCAGCCAACACACCCTCATACAGAGGGGGGCGGGGAAGGCTCACGAGGATGTCACTCACAGATTTTAGTGCTACAGGACTAACGCTGGCCTAAAGTAAAAGTGCTACCACCCACGATAAAAAATTGTCTGCCGTGCAGGACAATAGGTTGAGTCCCGACTGCCAGCAGGCATTTACTGGTTGTTGCCTTTTACCTACTCTGACAGTTACACAGTGATGTGCAAACCACAGTATATCATTACTTTCTCACCCAGACAAGGAATAGTCCAATACTGAGTCCCCGCTCGTTGCCTGCGCCCAGCCAAGAAACAGTCTGGGACGTACCCCCTTCCCCGTAAATCCACAAGGTGTTGTTTTTTATGTTTGTTTTTTGTACAAATTCAACAAATGAGATATAATGTGTTATTTATGAATGTTACGCCTCTGGAAAATGGGGTACAAATAGGCAGATTATGCTACCTCTGGACAGAACCAGGCTAGCTGTTCCCTCGTGTTCCAGTCTTTGTCCTAAGTTAAGCAAAGCAAACCAGCGGCTTACAGAGGCTTCATATTTACGTACAGACACAACAGTTGAAGGCAAGAAAACACATAAGCATGTTTCCCACAATATTCAGTCCATGCCCACTTACAGCTCTGGTAATCATATTCCATGTCTGAATTACAATTTTCAAACACACTGAAGTGCACTGAGAGTTTCTCTTTATATTGGACCAAAGCTGGTTTTTGATGGTTATTGTGCTGCTTTATTAAGTTTTTACTGTGGTATAATTCACTAATATTACAGTGGAACCTCTTAACCTATTTGACCTGACTATGAACAGGTATGCACGATAATGATGAGGATGCACATAGCTTCAGTAGTGTTGGTCATGTAACTGCTCTTTTTGATGTTTTTCCCTGCCAGTTTATGAAGGAATTACAGTAGTGTACTGCATCAGACTGGGTAATAACTGATCAAAAGCTTGCACTTTGGAACAGTCCCACTAAGCATCAGCTTTACCTTTCGCCAGTTCTGTTTGACAGGTTGCACCCTCTAAATAAACTGTTGTATTTATCCATACGTATCTGCACAGTGTGAGGTCCAGGAACCACCAAATGTTGACTTGCATGATGCTCAAGCTGTTGCAAAATACCCATGCTTGTGTTGTATGACTGTAAGTGGGCTGGCGTTCATCCTGAGCCCAGCAACATAATGCAATGTCTAGGTTATTGTATTACTGTATACCAGTGGATCAGATTCATATTGCAGTGTTCCCGCAGAAGTAAAACAGGTGACCAAAATTAACCCAGAAAGTCGAAGAGGGAGAGAGGCATTGTGGATCATCCTGTACCCCTCCCTCTATTGATATCTGTGTCCCATGTCCTGTGCTAAACACAGCACAATTGGTAGAGAGACACTGCTCGCAAGCACAGTCTACGATAGAAAGAGAAACAGCAACAGAGAAAGCCTATTTACCCGTTTTCCTTTTCTTCTTTAAGAAAGTCAAATATATATTATATGACTTTCAGGGCCATACCACCTCAAATGACTAGGACTGACATCTGCTGATGTTATTAATCTAAATGAGTTGCTCCAAGCAGACAGACTGAATGGCCATTCCACTGCTCCGTCCACTTAAACGTATTGAAATCCTTCCTCAGGCCACGCTTGATCCGGCTCACCCCTTGAACTCTCGTGACCTCAGGGATCAATGTGGTTTGGTCATGGCATCATTAATGCAATAAGAGGGCTGAAATGGCTGAGTTTGCTATCCGACAGCTGACTAAACACATTTTTTTCAGACTTAAAAATCTGAAATATATTTCAAAATGCAGTTTTGTTGTAGTGCCATTTCATTGCAACAAAACGCAGGCGAATTTCTTTACTCACAACACCCATATTGCCTGCCTTGTTACCTCGTTTGGGGAGTGCTGCTATTATGAATTTGGGCCTTCGCATTCAACAGCCTATTACTTTATGTTGCCTGAGGGGCAGCTGGCTGCTTCAGCATCTAATAGCCTTCTGTTTGCCGAGCAGAATCATCAGGATCTTAATGACCATTACTCCAGTATAGGAGTCTGGGAGGTGCAATAACCTCTGTATTTGTGGAGAAGGATACATAGATTTAAGAAGTATCAATGAAAGATCAGCAGTGGTGTTGGTGAGTATGTTGGACAGCGAATAAATCAAATGTAAACCCCCTTTCACTCTCATACTTCCTCACCATGCTTCACTTTCGCCTTCCTCTCTCAGACATCCTGCATGTCTGGATGGAGCATTTGGTCCGCTTGGCCTCGTGTCAAAGGGTGGATTAGAATATTGTCTCCTAATTTTAACATGTTTACTGAGCCATCCGTGTGCGTGTGTATGTTTAGTTTAGGTCCATGTGTGCACGCTTGTATCTGCGTGTGCATGTGTGTGTGTGTGCGTGCTGTGTGGGGACTGAGGGGGGGTCAGGGGGGACAGATGGCTCGTGGTCTGCTCTCGTCTGGTGCTCTCTGCCTGCCAAAGATCAGGCGAAAACAGTTACAGCGCTCTGCGCTTCATTCAGCTCTGCTCGGCAGGCCAAAATAACAGACCTCTTTCTGTTTTATAGATAGCTTTTATGAGCTATCAAAATGTTATAGTGGAAGCAACAGAAATGACATTTACTGCAGATTTTGTTTTGTTTCACTGTCAAACTGTATTTGACAATGAATGTCTGGTTTTGTTCTCCAGCTCTTTGCTGTGGGAAAATGTTTAGTTGAAATTTTACAACACAGCTTCTGACTGGCATAGAGGCATGTGTTTGGTATGCCATCTTTCAAACTGCAAGACTTTGATAAATTATCAGGGGAATTTCTGCAACTGCGTCATCTGGTTTTCTCAATTCAAAGGCATCATAAGCAAGTGCGTCCTGCATCAAACACTATGCCATTTTGCATATTGTTTTCGTTTCCACGTTAAAGTTTTTGAAAACTAACGGAGTTCAAGTTGAATGCAAACAAGACTACAGAATCATTTTTCCCCTCCTTGTCTCTTGGATAGAAAGTCTTTCCATACAGACTAATACATGGCCACACTCCAGATACAACATGTGTTTTGCAGGACTGGATGTCAGAGTGTTGAGCTAAATGTATGTCTCTGCCATAGTGCTTTTGTGAGATGTGATAATCCAGACAAGAAGCTTTTAGACTTAGCTTTTTCCTCTTCATAAAGTCTGAGAGAGGAGCCTCTCTGACTGCTATAGGGGTCTCAGAAGAGTGATAATTATCACCACACACACACACACACACACATACAGGTACTGTTAACAGCTGCAGACATTGCACACAGTGTATCTGTGCTAGATCCATACACATACACACACAAAAGTGCAATCTACTTACTTAAATTTACAGACTTCAGGTAGTGTAGAAATGTCTTTCTCTGTAACACACATGGAAAGATCAATTCCGCCATGTAGGTTCAGAAGAGGCCGTAATGGAAGGATTGGAGTGATCATTAGTAATAGACGTCTGCAGTTGATGAAGTGGTTTAATCGTGCATTTTGTACATACTGTTGTGAAAGAGACCAGAGCCATTTCTTGTCTCCAGCACAGAATAACAGGGAGGGAGTGTAAGAAATGGAAGGGGGAAATAGGGTGACTCCAGTAGTTACTGTGGTTTCTGAGTAGGAAACTTGGTGATATACACTTTTGTACTGTAAACCTTTGTCTTATTTATGGTGTCTTTTCAATGGACTGATCTCTTTCTTTGTCATGTTTTTTCCCCACACACTCCTTAAGAATTCATAAATGCACGTGTCGCATGTAGTTTTTTCTGTCTTCCATATAGCCACATACACACTTACGGTACAACATCTAATTTTTAGCTCCCACGAGTCGCATATTCTACCTGCTGTTCACACAAGATTGGCTCTTATTGTTGGGAAAAGTCATTTCAGTCCATCTACTGGTTAGTCATTTGCATTTTTATGTCCCATTACCGTATCACAAAGCGTGGAAACTCACTCACAAGCAAATGTCTCTGTAGAGAGCTGCCTTTCTGACACAAAAGGTGTTTTATGATGGTTTATGGATTTCTCTGCAGTCATCACCTTGAGATGGCTTCACTTCTCAGCAATGTGAACTATGGATTATTGAAACAAAGGCTAGTCGCAACCTGGAGGTCCATTTGGGAAAAGACACATTTCAACTGCATTACTAACCCCTAGACTTTGTGCTTAGGAACTCATGTGACACTGCGTCTTTTACTGAATGTATTGTTTCAATGATGGAAAGAAATGTACAATGGGTGCAATGGGCAGTGTAACCTTTTCATTAATCCATTCAACCTTTATTTAGACAGGGTCTTCCAATGAGAGCAGTTTATTCTCTTTTGTACACAGGACAATTAAAGCAAAGACAAAAACATTTAGACTAACATTTAAAAACTTATTAATCTGCACATTAAAAATAAAGACAAATGAAGGACAACGACAAGGGATCAAACCAGCATTAAATGAATAATTCGAACACAAATATAAAAGCCAATTCAGAATCATCAATTAACCATAACCTGAATGTCTTTTGATGGTGGGAGGAAGCCGGAGAACCCGAGGAGAACAGGGAAAACATGCAAGCTCCACACAGAAGGGCCCAAGCTGACCTGAGGGTTCGAACCAAGAACCCTCTTGCTGTGAGGCGACAGTGCCAACCACTGCACCCCACGAGTCAATGTAAATCATATTTGTATATTATAATTTAGCTTTTGGTCATGTGTTCTCATTAGCCAAAAAACCCACACCAGTTGTGGACACTTCAAAAATCTCACACAGAGACCAGTGATGCTTTATACAGTTGTCATGCAGGAGACTGTCCACCAGAGTCCAGTGTTTGACTGTTGAACAGAGTCTGCTGCTGCAGGTCAAACTGAGGCTAGAGGAGGAAGAGCAGAGGGGTAGAAGAGGAGGAGGAGGAGGAGATTGATGTCTCTGACTTTGTTCCAGATTTAACTAAACTCTGATATGTTGTTTAGGCTTCTTTTGGTCTCTTGTAACTGTTTGGATATCTATGTCGCTGCTGCCATAAATGTTTGTTCCTCTCTCGTTCTTTTTCTCTCTCCATCCATCCATCCATCCATCCATCCATTTTCCACCGCTTATCCGGGGCCGGGTCGCGGAGGCAACAGGCTAAGCAGGGTTATCCACACGTCCCTTTCCCCTGCAACGCTTTCTAGCT
>JAVQJF010066983.1:0-17022 GCA_036023855.1 Gadopsis marmoratus | reverse complement strand
TCGAAGCCGTGCCACGCACCGTAAAGACGCGCCGCGTTGCCTAGACAGGAGAGAAGCAACGTCATCAGACAGCGCCTCGGATCTCTTGAGTTGGCTGGGCGAAAGGATTGTGCTGCGGTGAGATGCACGTTGCTGAGCTCCTGTTCCCTTTTGCCTCTCAACTCAAGTGTAGCCTTTAGGTTACGTTGTTGCCTTTGTTAATCAATGTATGTCATCTTCTTCAGCGCTCTCCGGGCTACCTCATCCAGGAAACACCGACTCAAACTGCAGGCAGACGAACTTCAGAGACCAGCCGGCGAAGAAAGTGGAACATTTATTTACTTGAGTTTGAGTAGTTGTTGGGTCGTGTGCTGTAGTTTCAATGCTTTTGGGGTTTTAAGTGGAAAGTTAACCAAAACTGCGACCGTTTCCCAACGCTAACCACATGTTTAGTATTGCTGCCATGACAACAAAGATCCGGTACGCCTGTGGGCTGGTAACGTTACTCTCCAACGGTCGTGCATGTGATTTTTGTCATTGGCAAACGTCTCTGTCACTCTGTCATTTGACTCTGTCACGGCGAGGACATGCCGTGTTAAAAAGTCGTCTGTGCAAATGTCTCACGAGGCAGGAAATCGAGAGAAGCGCGTCACATAATCAGTGTTTGCACCACAGGATTCCTTTAAGTGCATGACCTCTCTCGGAACAGCTGATGACAGGCTTAACTGCTCAGTGGAAATAATACAGTCTCTCTGAATGGTTTTAATTAGCAGCCAGAGAACGAATCCTTTTCTATTAGCCAACCTCGCTGCGTGACGTTTGTTAAGCGACGGCCATGTCAGCAGGTCGGTCCAACAATTTGGTCTGGAGAGAAATGAGATGGATTGCCACGAAGTTTGCCACGGAGCCCAACAGGCTTACCCTGATGACTTTGGCAATCCTGTGGTTTTTCACTAGCAGGTCCAAATTTCCACTTGTCTCCTTAAATCGATACCTCATGCTAACTTCTTATGTCTGCAACCAAACCGGCGAGGAAAAGAAAGTTTTCCTCTTAATGGAGGTTTTGTTTGGGAACACTGTCTCCATCATCATTTCATGGCTTTAAATAACGGCCATTACATTTTGGCAAAGCAATGTCGGCGTCCACAAAACTGTGTGTTTAAAACAAAGTGGATCCACCAGGCAGAGACAGAGCGTTCTGCTGCACAGGAAGAAAAGGAAGTGTGTGTTTTCTCTCTCGCTCTCTGGGCTTTTAAACAGAAGGGCTTTAATTATCTTTCCTCTTGATTCAGGAGAGATTCATGAGAATAACACAGATACTGTAATGCTTTAGAAATGACATTTTCTATGTAAATCCCTTTAAGAAATAGTTCCTCGTTCCTGTTTTACATCTTTCCTTTCTGTGTAGGATACAAACCCGAGGCCAAAAAAAAGAAAGTGCGCTTTTCACAAAAAAGGGGGGGGGGGGGGGGATATGCTGTCTCCATTACATTTGTTACACCGCAATTACACCACACGGATGCGGAGTGCGGTGCACAGCGACCTGGTTGAGAGACAGCCACAAGAGGAAATGAGGGCAATTTCGGACAATTTATCGAGATTCTTATCGGTTTAAGCACAGAGATCAACATGTTTCCTTCTGCAGAGCGTTTGTAGACAGACGCGATGCAGGAATAAGAACCATGCTCGCTGGATCGTAAGCTAGACATGTTTACGTGTCATCAGTCAGTAGGTTATTACAGCGGAGACACGCGTGATCGCCGTGCGTGATGACAGAAAAGCCGCCTTGGCACTGATACAGCACATTATCGGTGCCAACCCAAGGACAGAGCGGCTCTGATTCATGTCTGAATAAAGTCAAACGGCAGCGGGTTAACATCCGTCCCCGTCCGCGTGAGCACAACTTCATGATGATTGAGAGGCAAAGCGCACACTTTTAAGCTCTGCTGCTCAGAGAACAAACTTGGAGTGACTTGCAGTGTTTAAAGGACAATACAAACAGTTTGAGGAGCAAGTGCAAAGATCAGACACTCGCTATGGTCACGTCCATGCTGATAGTCATTGTATTCTTACTCTACAGGAAGCCTCATCATGCCTTTGACAGTCCACTCTGCACGGACAGACAGTCCAACTAAGCCACAGGCTTTTTGTGGCATTCGATCAAAGTCCAACTCCAGGACGAGTTCATATTCAGCATGTAAAAGTAATGTCAGATACATTCTTCTTGGACATGCTAGGAAATGTTGACTGTAATCCACAATAAGGCTTTGTTTTAAATAGCTCTGATGGCGGCGCAGTTCAGATGAATACGTGTTCTATCTGTTGTCTGTTGTATCTTGTTTTTACAAATTTGGCAGCTTTTCCCCTCAAAGTACATGTGACTGTTTCCATTGTTTTTAAATGAAACGTGTCATCTTTCAGCCAGATTTGAGATGTTTTCAATTAGCAGTCAATACTAAACTGTATTAATCGTTTACTAAAGATTTAAAAGAATGAACCACTGAAAAGCAAAAATTACAACATCAGAACATGTTGCATTTGTAGGTTTTTTGTCGCTCTGGCTCTCAGCACTTAAACTGATCAAAAACAGGAGCGTAGCAGGAAGGTGGAGTGAGGCCAAAATAGTATGAAATAAAGAAGACAGAGAGGCAGACAGTGTGCAAAGGTGCAGGGAATAAAGTCAGGAGTCTGCGAGAGGCGTCACGCTGTGCCTTGTAGCAACGGAATGCAAACCTGAGTCATCAGACGATCCCATCGTCTCCCCGAGTGGAAGAATTATAAATGCAGCAATTCATTTTCCTGCCTCTTGCCACCTACACGGCCCAGATGGTGTTTGTGAAGACATTTAGACACCAAAATACTTCTGTAGCAATCAGACTTTCTGAAAACCTTTCGGAGGAAGTCAAACCAAGTTCAGCTGCTGCAGCGGAGCCGGGAAAGGCCTCTGAGTGGAAGTCTCTTCTTACCGACACTCCATCAAATGTGAAACTCTGGCCTTTGTCAAAGTCTGATACCTTCCACCCTGCACTTTAAAGAAAATGATCGCTCTTAAGTATGAAAATATTTGTGTAACTGGGAAAAGCGCAGAAGATGAAGTGGTGGGGGGGGGTTTGACGGGTGGAACAGCAGATGCTTTGAATGTCGGGGGGCAAAATCACACTGAGGACAGAAAATGGAAAGAAATAACAAAAGTCTGTACCAGCGCAGTAAATGGAGACAGCAGCCGCCCCTCTGGTGAACTTTAATGCCGACCCCTTAAACGCAAAGGTCAGCGGAGGCTGTCTGAGTGTCCGAGTACATTTCACTCTGTCTGAATGCTTAATTGGCTTTGGTTCTGAAATTGCTCAATGTTTGTACATTTTAAAGACATTTAGGAAATAGGTCTCCTCGTCGGATTGTCTTCGGTGTCTGAAAGCCCTGTGTGATGCAGCCAGGGGGGAGCGTGTAACGTCAGGATGTTTAACCCACGTGTGTCCATTCAGAACACGTGCACACGCTCTTGCCTGTCGACACGGTTGGACGACATGTCATACAGGCACTTGAGGTGCTTTGGCACGTGCCTGTGTGGTTTGGTACATTTTGGCTGAAGTGAAAGCTGCTAATCAAGCAGCCACATCCAGACCAAAATGTGGGTCTCAGTCTGCGTCCATCTGAGCTGTTAGTGGGATGTATTTCCAACCACGACACTTGGTAAAAGTAGACATGGTGATGGTGCTTTAGGTGGATCTGCACCCTGAATTTTCAAGTACAAAGCTAAATCATTCTATGACTGTGTGGAAATGTGATGTTTTCATATCGCAGATGATGAGAAAAGACATTAGAATGCGAGTCCAACGGGTGAAACTTGACAATGTAAGCTGTTATAGGAGTTCAGTGTGGGACTGTAAGTGTTTATAGGTGTAAGGTGCATTAAAGCAAGTGAAAGCGACCAAAGACTTTTTATCATCAAACATGTGAGGTGCATGCAGGTTTTTGATCTGACATCTGCCCAAAAACAGATCATAAATCAGCTACTACTTGCTTAAACCCGACCAGTCGATTTGAAAAGTGGAATAGAAACACATTTCTCTGCTTCTGCTGGGGATAAAATGGAGAGAGAAGAAATTAAAGAAAGAACAATAAAGAGGAAAGGAGGAAGCAAGAAGGAAAAAACAGGGAATGAAGGAGAGAACAGAAACAAGGGAAAACTGAAAAACAAAGTTGCCTTTGCCACGTTGTTGGGTTTTAATTTACACTGTTGTTACAGCAAATAAGAAGGAGACTGTTTATTGACTTGGACAATAAACTGTCACTCAGCTGACAGGACTTAATGTGTAAAATAACATCAGCCCTTTTAAAGAAAATAATTTAATTATGCCATTTCTTTGGTTTGGTGCATTTCAGCATGAACACAGAAATTCATTTTCTGAGAGGTTGGAAAAAAATGGAAAAGAAAAGTGACTTTTCGCCGAGACCTGCTGATTTTGGTGCAGCACGCAGTTTGCACGAAGCTCGCTTACAGCGTGACAAGGAACGCACATCCACTTGTCAGTTATTCTTACACGCGTGTTAATTGATCTCAGGTTTTTATGATTCTGATGTGCATAAATCCACGTCGTACTCCTTCTGCGTGCCTCAATGCTCTCTGTGCTATGAAGTGAATGGGAACAGTCTGTAAACGTACTGCATTTTACCAACGCATGCAAGGTACACTTTACATTTTAAATACATCCCATATAAGTGTTTGCAAAAGACGTTAACTGACCTGGCAAACAGAGAACACGGGGGAACATATATGCTGGGTGATCAGTCCAGCAGGGACACACAGGGGGAATTACACAAAACATTTTACACACTAATGAATTCAACACAGTAACAGTGTGGCCAGCCGATAACGTGAAACACTTTCACTAAACACAACAAAAGAAATGAAAATCCTAAAGAACATATACTTTCCAAGTACTTATTTACAATCTTCCCCCCCGGGATTGCAGGGAGTTGGTACAGTCCTAATTGCCTCATTGGCCCTTCCTGCTTACCTTCATTCCCTGGAAGACATCTTTTGTTTGTTCTCCCCAGATGACTCCAGCGACTCCACCAGCAGCACAGGTAAACGAAAGAAAACTCGAAAGGACTTAACGTTGTTAATATACAAATGCCAACTGCAGGCGCTACCACATTAACGAATGCAATACCAACTAATGTAAAAATAAGCCACGAGCGGCGTGCTTATCCCATCTGCAAATACAACGTCCAACTCCTAAAACCGGGCCTGCGGTTTTGCTAACTGGTTTTTATTTTTATCTTCCTCTTATCGCTTCTATTTTTGCTTTTTGGTTTGGTGTTGTGTCTGAGTTGTACTGTTGCATTTTTAACGGAGGTCACTTGAAATTAATTGATTAGCATTTTGTCTATTTTAACATGTTAAATGTCGAAATTTGCGCTGTGTTTTTTGCACTAAATTAACATGCGTACATTACAAGTAGAGTTAACGTAATCTAAACTTTACAGCAACACAGAAACTACTGCTCAGCGTTATGATTCAGACCAGGACTACAAGAACTACATCAGCTGCTGTCTATATTTCCTAAAAAGGTTTCCCGACTGTTGCTCCGTCCATTTGGATTATTCTGTAGAAGTTAAATTGAGGAAGCTGAGAACTCTGGCTGGATTTAAAACTATTAGTCTGTTGTAACGATTGTCAGCAACTGTCTAGTTTCAGGCCTTAGATTATTATTGATTAATATTTCTATCTGCTTGACTCATTGGCTTGTTTCGTCTGTAACGTCTATGCTCTTGTCTGCTTTGCCAAACAAAGATCTGACTTTGGTGCAAATAGTTTTCATTCAGGGTTTTTTGGCACAAAATAAAAAAACTTTGACTAGAATCTGCAAATGCTAGTGAGGCTGAAGGACGAATGGCTGTGTCTGAAATCGCTCCCCATTCGCTACATCAGACTCGATAGTTCACCATGCAGGCAAGCAGTCGACTCAGATTTCAGACGCCATTTTGCTCCATCGCTGACAGTTGGATGGCGTACACGACATGCACGCCACTTGCGTTGCATTCAGGGCACTAAGTCGTGCATTGATTTCACACGCAAAATTCAGGGGACACAAAAAAAAATTGTGAGGTAAACTGAAATGGCAAATCGGGCACAGCTGAAAGCTTTTGTGTCTGAAAGATCCCAAATCTGAAACCAGATCATTTTCCTGATGCTAATGTTGTTTTTTACATTGCCTGCATTTGAGTTTTCCATTTACACTTCAGCTCACTTGCGTGTTTGCCTCGGTGTTAAAACATGAATTCCCTGTTTCCTGACGAGCTGGAGTCCTTTTACAACACCGATCGGTCTGTTTTGGTGTTGCATGCTGTTTGTTGGACTTTTAATTTCCACTGCCAGAAGCTCGCAGCTGACTCGCACGAACCCAGATGAAACACACGCAGCCTGGTGAAAAACTGCTCTTCTCTTTTTAATCATTACACCACTGCCACAGATACGTTCCCTAACGTTGCACTATTTACTGCAGCTGAAGGTCCAACGTCTACCGAATCGACTAATAGGACACGTGAGTTTTCTCCCAGAAACTAGCAACAGCAGGAAACTTCTGCTCAGAGACTCGGATTAAAGGGCAAAGTATGTTTGTGAACTTTGCTGCTTTCAATTTGGTAGGAAAGGGAAGCACTGATGGTTCCTGGAGAATGTGAATTATCACCAGCTCTGCAGCTCCGCGTCTGACTTTGAGCTCATTGTTTTTTATGAAACATCGATCTTACTTCCAGCAGCCGCACGCAGCTGTTTTCATTAAAAATTGAAAGCTAAAAAGATTTGGAGACTAGCTGGTGACGAAAACCGAACATCTAGCAGCTAAAGAGACCAGAGCTCAAAGGAGAGTGAATGGGATGATGCGGTCTACCGGACGTGGGACTAAACATCTTGTTGCTAACCTGTTGGCCATGACGGCCACGTCGGACGAATAAGTTAAAGTTGTGCAGCCGCTTGTTTGGGTGTTTTTCTGCAGGAAATGGCTGAATGCAGCTTTAAGGAGATAAGATCATTTATCATGATCATAGATTATTTTCCTCATGATCCTGATGCGAGACAGATTTGGGTTTTGTGTAACGCCAGGCCAGGTATCACTAACGGGGATTCTTGATCGTTGTAAGAGAAGCTTTACATATAATTTGGAGTAAACACCCATGAAAGTACAAACTGGATACTGGCCTTTCTCTTTTGGTGAAGCAAGACAAAACACATGTGACTCGACAGTGATGGACACGACAATGCTGATGCTACGCCGCAGCACAGGCGCGAGGTGATGCAGCTGTGCAGGTTTGGTTCGTGCATGTATATGCGGCAGGAGAAGGATGTGTTTGCACGCAACG
The DNA here is from genome assembly GCA_036023855.1 of Gadopsis marmoratus. Taxonomy (NCBI): domain Eukaryota; kingdom Metazoa; phylum Chordata; class Actinopteri; order Centrarchiformes; family Percichthyidae; genus Gadopsis; species Gadopsis marmoratus. The sequence goes on along the minus strand of JAVQJF010066983.1, from coordinate 9,678 downwards.
CGAGCAGACTAAATGACACAAATACTAGCACTGCTAATGACATTGAAAACGAAGATCGGAAGAGGAGAACAAAGAAAACGTACACAACAAGAACATGATGAGCTGGGCTACTCTTAAACGGTTATATGGTGGTTTGGGAAGAAACCCGTATGGAGTTAAGTGTTTCCTCTGTGTGTTTTTGCAGGTAATGGAGGTTTACTTGCAGGCCACAGTTGGAGAAATGACAACGATTACCGATGAGTTAGAAAGCACATGCTGTTCTCCCTGCTCATCTATGGTGTGCTTGTGTATAAGTGGGCCGATATGCACTTGTGCATGTGTACAAAGGGGTATTTTGGGTCAGTGTGTGAAATGATGCTCATGTTGTTGAAGTGTGTGTGAGCGCGTTGCTTTCCAGCTAATTACCTCTGCTTTGCGCGTTGCGGGCTGTGTTCAGTTTGCTCAAGCGAAACAATGGCAAACTCTGCGACCCTTCGGATATTAATTGGGAATCAAGTAAGACTATCGGCCGCAAAGCTACCAACAAAACTTTTTCACTTCCTTCCACCGGAGAGTCTGGAGGAAGAGGTCTGCGTGCATCAGCTTCACTTCATGCTGTTTTGCCTCTTTGTTCAGTCACAAAAGAAATGAACAGAACAACAGTCCCACAGACCGAGCATCTCTGCGCTCACTGAAAACGGTTGGGTGCAACGTTTTTGTGTCAGCGAGTTCAAAGAACCTGAATTTGAAGAAATTAGATTTTTGGAAAGATGGAGACTTCTGCCATTCCTTCACGGAGAATTGAGATTGTTCATGTATCAGAAATTTACCAACAAAATAATTTTTTTTGACGATCAGTAATTATTTGACAGTTTCTGGCCTGATATAAAATTTTATGTGTATTGACTAACATGACATAGCACAATTGAAATAGGATCAAAAAATGAGTCTCACTGTTGACTACCGTACATAAAGACTAACTTTATTGTCCCACAAAGTTGGCTTGGGCTGTCACCCCTGCTGCAGGCTTAAAAGACTTAGTACATAAAACGCATAAAGCCTAATAATTGACTAAAAGTAAAGTACACGGCATAAACGCAAAGGTCTGTGCTCATTCCTTTTATAAGATGGCAGCATCATCTGAGAATTGAATGATGCAACTGTTGGGGCGAAACGCCATCATTGTTCCAAACATATACAGGTTAAACTTGTGGTTTACTGCTTTGAGGAAGGAATTATTATGGCCTGAGGTGTGTAATGGAGGTGTAGCCATCTTTAACATTGCCATAGCATTTAACATCCATAGTTTCTTTAAATCACACGGTGGTCCAGCAGAAGGGGCGGGACTTCTCCTCTCTAGTATGAGCCCCAAACATGCAATTTGAGCAGTGTGGATTTTCTTTAACTTTAACAGCCTTTTTAGTAAATCAATAGAATAAAAAAAAAAGCTGCAATATGAGTGTTGCAGAGAGGGCTGTAAATCCGTACTAAATAAAACCTGACACTTTTTTTTTTTTGTTTTGTTTGCTGCTTTGGCTCATTACATCCACCACCGTCAGCTTGAAAAATAACGGCAAATAAGGCTGAATGTTTCAATACGTGCAAAGACTCGCTCACATTTACACACCGATATGATAAATTGGATCAAATGTAAGTTGTGCACAGGTCACGGTCACCTGTGCGTGACAAATCGTGTTGAGGCACTTTCATGATGTTATGGAACTACTGTCGGAGATAATGACGAGGACACCTCAACCCTGCAGACAGACAGAACAGCAGCAACACATACAGGAAGCTGTTGGGCTGCATACTGAGGAAATGCTGCTCACGACCACATTAGACTGTCAGAGAAATTAATAACAAGAAAAATATCAGGTAATAACTTTTACAGAGTCACACAATACTAATGGGCAACGACATTACTTATTTAGCAGTAAGTAATTTCATTGCAACTTTAGACTAATGAGTAATTTAATAATGTATTACTTAGCCGAAAAACATCCCTCTACTTTCCAAACACTTGTCACAGTAAACTCTCAAATGTTATATTACATAAGCTAACCAGCTTTATTAGAGACAAGTCCTTATTCTGTTATCTAAATCCATGTTATTATATTTTAGTAGGAAGATTCCTGCTCCTGTCTTAATTTGCTGTTGATCCTCCATAATGTCTGTTCGTCTTTTAAACTATTCTCATTCACAAATGAAGTTTGCTCAGTTCTTCTTTGCTGTTTTTTATAGTCTAAAATCATTGTTTATCCATTGCCAATTAAAGTCTGCTCCTCCTGCACAAATGATTCACATTAACCACCTTCCAGTGACTCAAAGGGCATAATTCCTAGCTTTCCTGCACGGTTTTTAAATGTTTTTTTTTTAAACATCTGCAGGAAGTGTTGAGATTCACCGACAGTAGCCTGACACCGATTTAAAAGGATGGCAAGCGACTGGAATTCAATGGTAAATGATTAATTTAAAGTATTTCTATTGGAAACAAAGAGGAGCAGGTTGCCAGGAAGTACCAGAGGCAGGGAAAGGACCCGAATGCAGACTGGACCAGTTCAATGGTTTATTTGTACGTAGTTTGCTGAAGGCAACAGGTAAATCCAAGTCCAGAGACGGAAGCACCAGGAACATGCACAGGGCAACAGAGGAACATGGAAACGGTGAGCAATATGAATCGACAAAGGAAACAGAAAATCATCGCTCATCTTAAAATTCTATTTGATTAGCAAAAGAGTTTTGTAGCTGTGGATTGGAGCAGGTGTGTCTTTTAATGCAGCTGTGTAGGCAGAAGATCAATCTCCAAAACCGACCTCCCATCAGTAGAAAGTTTGCTGCGTCCATGTTGGTGAGAGGAGTCGCTGCTTGAAATCCATCAGTCAGCATGACGCACAGGTGACATTCTTGGCTTGGCAGTAAGCGAACATCAGAACACGACCCACGACCTCTCGGGCGCGATCTGCTCGTTACCGGCAGAGAAAGCGGCAGAGTGCCACCGCGGCAGCACGCTGTCACGTAACAAGGCAACAGAATGTGAATGTTGGTGCATGAGGGCTGTTCATCTTTTTACCTTAAGCTAATGTAATCAGAAGGTATAAATGCATTAAAATCTTTTATCCAAATGCCCATGTAATGTGCTGGTTGAAAGCTCTGGGGGGGTAAAAAGTGTGACAAGTGAACCTCGAGTTTAATTTCCTTTGGCAAACTAGTTTGACTGTTTTTGAAAAGTGCTATATGTATATTATGTTGTATTTTGCATTAATCTGTAGACTTTTCATTTTTTTTTTTATTTAAATATGTATTTCTTGGGTACATTTTTCCATTTACTTTGGATATATTATTGTACCCACCAACTTAACAGATGTGCTGTGAGGATGCAGCAACATCACAAGGAACTGATGTAAAAGCTGAATCATCACAGACGTGAGAAACCGTGAAAGGGAAGCAGGACTGCAACAAAGTCAAATCAATACTTGTCTCCAAAATAAATAACTTTCTCTTCTCAACAGAAATGCTGCCGCGCGCTGTTGCACACACTTTATAGCATTAAACTAGTTGTATGGAGACGGCGTGTGAGTTGATTTCTTGTTGCAGTATTGATATTGTTAGAATAAGGAGAAGAGCTGGGGAGGAGAGGGCGAGAGAGACACAGAAAACCGACAGGAGGGGAAAAAAGCATCATGCTGAGAAAGGGAACACTGACGGGGTTTTTACCAAAATACCAAGTGAATTTGAAGATAATTTTTCCCCGAAAGGAGGATGTAAGCTGTCCGAGCCGACCAGCACCGGGCTCGGTGCCCACGCTGCAGCCGCTGACACTGGAAGCCACAAGTTAAAGCATAAAAAGCTGCTCATCTCTTTGTCAAAAAGCCTTTAAAAACATTAGCGTGTTATCGTCATGTAGTAATAATAATATATAAGAGGGCAGAGAACGGCTGCTTTGCATTGTACTATTGATAGCACTTTTTCCAAGATCACATTACCTATAAACCCTTCTTGATTCTTTTTGGCCTTTCATTTGTTCTCCCCACATTAACCGAAACGCTTAAGTTTTAACGAAAATAACCATATTAATGCTATTAATATAAAAGATGACGACGACAAACAAAAACTCATGCCCAAATCTTTACTCTGCATTGTTATGATATGGCCGTATCATCTGTATTGTGAAAGGAGGGGGGTCGGGGGGGGGGAGTCATGCCAGTGAAACGGTCTGGAAATGAGCCGACGGGATGAAAAAATGCAAAAGGGCGAAAGACGGAGATCACGTGCAGCGAAGCGAAATCAGAAATGGAGCGAAGAGTGAGAAGGAAAACGAGAGAGGAGGAGAAGTGGAGAGAGGCCTGAAAGAGAAAGCGACGTGGGCTCTGCAGTGACAGTCGGAGCTGGCCGTCTGACGTCTGATGGTCGTTATCTCTGCCGGCGCCGTGCCGCCGCCACACGACGTCTGCTGACCTCCCTCAGATTCCCAGACTTGGCTGCAGTTCATTACAAATGGTGTTTTCTTTTAGAAAGACACACACACGTGTTGCACAACATCTCGGTTGGGCTTCGCCGGTTTGACCGCAAAGTTGTGACAAAACCGTGTGCATGAAATGACACGAACGTGCCGTGTTTCTGTGGCTGCTCAGGATCTCGGCCAACACTGACGGGTCTTATTTCCTGTTTTAAATTAAAGAAAACAGCCTGTCGAGATTCCCATCAGTGCGAGATGGTGGCCCTGCACAGCTGCATCGGTGGCATTTCCTGCTATGCAAGTAATCTTGCGGTCTCCAGGGTTATCTTCTCTGTCCGTGACAAATAAATGTCCAGAGTAAGGGCGCTCCTGATACCTGCAGAACCTGCCAGAGAATCTTGGTTGGCATTTCTGTGTGTTCAGATGGGGCTGAGGGTTTTAAAGTGCCTTGATTACCTGCATGAGCTTTGTGGCCCAGCGTCACTGTGTGAAAGCCTCTGCTCCATCACCACCAGCGGGTTGACATTTATGGCTATTAGTGAAATATGAGGACAGCCATTGGATGGATGCCCAGACGGCGATTCCTACCGACTGTGGTCCTCTGTCTTTTCCTTTGGTGCCACCAGGAGGTCAAGGTTTTCACTTATCCTATGACGTATCACCACAGCTAAACAGTGGATTTTTTACAGATGTTCCAGTTCCCAGATGATGTGTTCTAATGACTTTGGTGAACCCTAGAATTTTCCTTTAGCGCCACGATGAGGTTTACATTTATGGTTTTTAATGAAATACCTACTATTAACAACTATTGGATTGAGTGGCATGGAACTTGTTCCCCTTGTGTAGTAACTTTGATGATCCCTGAACTCCTCTTCTAGCACCACCAACGTCATCATCAGGGCAAAAGAGGAATTTTTCCAACCCATACCTAACTTATCGGTTGCACTTAGTGTTTACTGCTACTCGGCAGCTGTATGCACGCTAACGCTCTAAACGCAGATGGTGAATAAAGATCAGCGTGTCAGCATTTTCATTGCGAGCATGTTGTGCTGATTTTGGCCGCTGTGTTTGAGTACAGCCTCACAGAGCTGCTAGCATGGCCGCCGACTCTTAGTCTTGTTTGATGTTTATTCATCCCCAGATCAGTCATTTTTCACCCAGGAGTCGGAGCAGATAAAAGATTATTCCAGAGGTTCACAAAGTGATTCATGGAATTCATTTTTTGCAGATGTTTTCAGCCTTTGCTTTTTTATTCTCAAACGTGTGAAAGTTTTCCATTTCTACGCCGCATTTCAAAATCAAGCGACTCAACCTGAAAGGAATATTTCAACAAAAGCGGTTTTACTTTTGTTGAAATATTCACTCTCCATTAAGTCCTCAGGGGTCTTTAATGGGGCATCCGTTCATTTAAAAGCCCAAAAGGATTTTAGAACCACTCCTTTTTAAATGATGTCTGATTCAACTAGATGTGACCCAGTTTGAAAGCTCCAGTCTTTGAAGCCATTTCACTGATATGGACCACAGAGAGCAGGAGGTTCACTCGCGGTCTGCATCAGCTAAAAGTCTATTTCGGAGCAAGTCACAGCCAGGTCACAAATATGATTTTCATTTTCGGCAGCATGATGGCACAAAGTGGCTGAAGCCACAAATCTCTGGTAGATGGAGAACGGGTAGCAGAAACTAAAGTAAAAAAGAAAATAAGTGAATGTGAGTAATACAGATGACTTCATTGTTTGGCCTTAAATATCCCATAAAATCATTTCGGAGGTAACCACGAACAATGCTCAGGGAAGCCAAAATGTGCTATACGTAGAGATAAATATACTCTGTTGTCCGTTCACACGGAATATAACAGAGATGAGTGATGCGTGTACTTTTTGTAGTTGTGCTCCTGCATCAACCTCATAAATTCATGCACCTTAATTACACAAGAATCTGCTGTTTCCTTGAGGCTGTAGCTGAGTGTTTGAGTACTTATATGCACTTCAAGTAGGTTTCTTCTTTCTTTTTTTTTTTTTAAACTGAAGGTCAGTTTATGAGTGCAGAGTCTAATGTTAACTTATTACCTTTTTATCATGGTGACTGTGGCTGATTTGTCAACAGAAGGTTTAACAATAGCACAGCACTAAAGATATGACCTATTATAAAATATTCCTGTGCATGTTGAAACCTTGGGAGTGCTATAAAAAATGACTTGGGCACTGATTATTGCCTATAAAAAGCTTGTACATGCTGGTGCACCTGCTAAGCATAAATATATTTTGGAGGCAGATCTGGAAGGTCAGTATGGAGGACCGGAACTGCCATAATAAAATGGTAAATGAACAAATGACTCGATACAGTATAAAAGAAATACACCATTACATGCATTCAAAATTATAATAATAATAATAATAAATGTAGGCATTAATTAATTGATAAAATGTGAAACAAATAAATTCCCCATTTTATTTACTTCCCCACTTAATTTTCCATTTAATTGATTCATGTATTTATTTCTGTATTCTTTCTTTGCATTCCTTTTTTACATTTCTTTGTCTGTTTACATTTTTGTATGCATTTCTGCTTCTTTATGCAGTTGAAGGGGGGCTTATTTCAGTGGGTCATGGTGCATTCAGGGTTGCCAGGTCTGTGGGTTTTTTGTTTTTTTTGTCTAACTGGGCTACTTTTGACTCCAGATCGAGGCAAAGCAACTGCTTGGTTTGTGCATCCGTAGGTTCACAGAGCTATATTTTATTTATGATAACGTACTGTATCTAATTACACAAGGCCACTTGAAAGAAGAGACTGCTTTTAATGCTGGCACAGTAAACAGTTATGGTGCTGGGGTTTGCTGAGGCGAGAGCGGCCGGTGCTGGCGGACGGAGCAAACCTCCAAAATGTCCCAAAGCGTCCTGCGGTGTGCTGTGGCATTTGTCCGTCTTCCTTGTCAGATCTCTTTCCACGGGACGTGTCTTTTCAATATTCATTCTGATGCATTTAGTGGCATATTCATTTATTCATTGAGTGACTTATTTGTTAGTCTACATGATGTCATGATGAACTGAGGTGAAATTGGTTTACAGAGAAGCAGGTTCATTGTGAAATGAGGAGATGGAGGGGAAATGGCAGTAAAGCTCATCACAGGAAGCCATTACACCAGAGATCCAGCGAGCCCAGGACCATTTTTGGGGATATCAGGAAAGATGAAAGTTTGGTCGCCCCTTTCTCTGCACTTCTATTCCAGCTTCTAATGCACCTCATATTTGGGTGGTTAGGATAGAAAATTATGTTATTACATTATTTGTCCTAGGTGAGTTTAGTTTACAGACCCGGCGAGGCCGAGTGCAGAAAAGAGTGCACATCCTGTACGTGAGCAGGGAGCATCCACACTTTCACAGCAGGCAACACTTTCCCTACTGTTCAAACAATAAATTCATGTAAATGAACTGAAATGTCAACTCGGCAAAGCGTCACTGATAAATTGTTAGCCGTGCCATAGTAACACTTTAGCTTGACTAGCGACCACTTTCGCAGTTCAACCTTTCAAGCTATGCACTTAAGGATAACTAGTTGGCAGTTTCGAGGCGAACACTTTTGGCATAACAAACTAAAACGTTAGCAGTATATGTCCCACGCTAACACGTTAGAAGAAACGGCTAACACAAGGTGTTTAAACCTTATACCAACCACTAGTTAGCAGCTTTCATGCAAACACGGCTTCACACGGTTAGATAACTAATAAATGTACTTAATGTACAATTTTTTATATATATATATATATATATATAAAAATCTCATTTATATAATGCTTTTATCCAAAGTGCTTTATAAAGTGTTTTTCACCCATTCAAGCACACACTCAGCGAGGTGCCATGCAGGGTGCTGGCCAACCAGCGGGAGCAATTTGGGGTCCACTGTCTTGCCCAAGGACACGCGTGAACAGGAGGTTGTGGGGACTGAACAGCCGACACAACCCGCTTCACCCCCTGAGCGCATAATAATCTACCGGACTGTTATATTTCCCTGATAGAAATGATGGAGCAGAACTGATACAGTATATTTAATAAGATATTTCTCGCAGATTTGGAAAATACTATACTGGTTGTCTACAGAAGATTTTAACAGGAGCAGCAGCTCAGCAGCTGAGCCATAAATCTGCTAAATCTCCAGTTGGCACCGTCGGGGAGGTGCTAACAAAAGGACAGTGACTGTTTAGACGACGCTGTGGCTACGTAAAAAAAATCAGATTCAGAAGAGGTCAAGTGGCCACATTCGTCTTCTAAAACTGCAGGGAAATACCGGTAAACCACGTCTACAAAGGCTATTTTTAGAAACGCAACCAGTCAAAGTAATTCTCCTCACTGGAGTTCAAATTCACTTACAGGAGTCTGCCTGCTTTCGTGAAGTCTTCCTGTGACCGAATTATCAAATTAAGTCGCTGAAAAGATTTTTTTCTTTCATGCTTTTCGAGAAGCTTGTCAGTGCCTGATTGCGGATGATTAGGATGAGTTGCGTAGATATGATCTGCAGTGTCTGACCTGGAATATGAGAGAGAGAGAGAGAGAGAGACGGAACCTGGAGCTTTCATTGCTACAGTCTGCCCCCAGACATCTGTAACGCCTTATATTGGTGAACATTTACTGTTGAGCTGTGTGTTATTTCTCTTTAGTTCTGCTACACAGCGTTTTGTTGTGCCTTGAGCTGTGAAAATGGCTTCCACATATTTACCTAATCTTGACATCCCTGTGTCAAAATCCAATTTCAATACCTGCAAAATTTCAGTTAATGTGATGCTTGCGTGGTGCTCACATTGGCTGGATTAAGCCGCACGTGCCTCCTCTTTAGCTATACTATGGTGTGTATTCGTGTTCATCTCCTTGTGCATATGTGTTAATACGAAGAGCAGTTTGGCAAATAAACCAGACTGAGTCAGAGTGAGAGGAGGTTTTGTAGCCTGTTCACTGTTCTCCTCACTGTTTGCTTTCTCTGAGGAGCAACTCGTGGGCAGGACAATAGATCGGCTCGGGGCCATGTGTCCTGCCATCGTGCGTCGGACACAACTGATGGAATTTTGACACAACCCGAGGGAAAGTTAGCCGTCGTCGGTCCGTTTCGTCACTCCTAAAATTCCAGTTTGGCCTAGAGGTGCAAATGAATTTGTCGCACACACAATATCTCTGATGCAACTGACTCGTTTTTAACACAGCACGAACAAATGATGTGTGTCATTGCGCCACTGTGCCCTTCACCCTGATGGCACA
>JAVQJF010066970.1:0-18527 GCA_036023855.1 Gadopsis marmoratus | reverse complement strand
GGAATCCTGGAGGGCAGTTACAAACTTGTTTTGCAAACTTGTCCTATTCAAATAAATGATCCATGGTATTTAAAAAATAAAATGAATAAGCTACAAAGCAAAACAAAAAAATACAATATATTTATTTTTAATTGTGTCAAAATAATCAATAGGATTTGGGGTTTTGGGGGGTTGGTAGATCATGTTGAGCTGGTCATTTAAAACGTAGCTTGCAAGCCAAAAAGTGTGAGCCCCCTGGCTTAGGGAGCAGTATCAAGTAGTTTAAACACAAGGGTGTAATGTGAAATAGGCTTACCTGAACATGTTAGAAATTGCCTGTTTCCAGAGTGTGCCAAAATCATAAAAAATGCTAAATGCATATCTAAATCAGCGTATTCACAGTTTTGTCCTTTGCCAATTTACATGCCTCCGAGAGCTTTAAGATCTGCTGCTTGTGCAGACAGTGAGACAAGAAATGGTTAGTACACCATGTGCTGTTACCACTGCATAACCAACTTGATTTCTACCTGTGTCTATGTCACGTTATGCAGAGTTAGATCAGAATAACCCACAATTTCTCTAAATGTCATTACAGCCTTTGCTGCTGTTGCAACAAATCTATAAACAAGTGGGAAGACCTGCAGTCACAGGATCAAAGTATGCTACAGGTCATTGTCTTTCCCCATGTTCATGAAGCAGAACAGATGTCATAAATCCCCCTTGTTTGTCCAGTCTGTCAGTAGGGTCTGTCAGAGTTTAGAATTAAAGATCTACAGTAGAAACACATTCCTGAAAAAAATATTACTTGCTTTTTAGTAATTAGTTTAGAATGTTCTGAACAGTTTTTACTCATTTTAAGGAGAGAGATTTACTCTCTTGTAATCACATGCCCCCAATAAATGTCACTTGCCGTTGTACAAATAGTAATTTAGATATGCTAGCCTTGTGTCCTTGCTCTGCCAAATGTTTAAGAAGGGACACAGTGTCAGCTTCACACTGGTCTTTCTGTCATTAAATTGTCAACATTTTTGAAGGAGTGCACTTCTTGCTGTTAATATTAATGAGCTCAGAGTATTTAATTGCTTCATTATACATTTGTAAAAGCCTTGTATAGCTCTTCCCTTTAATGGAGAAGGCAAACCAAAACTGACTATTCAGATGTACAGTAAATGGAACATTAAAAAATGACAAAAATCCCTTTTCTCTGATTTTCTTCACAGGGAATATTTGGAGTTTTGTGCACAGAACAAATACTCCTCCCCTTCTATAAATAATTGAAAACTGGTGTAATTCCATTGATGGTGTTTTGCTTTAGAGGATTTTGAGACTGATGTGGTCTATCATCTCATTTTGGAGTGATGACCACTAGTTCCATATATCATGTGCCCACAGCATCCTGTAGGGCTGAATGAGAAGTGACACACATTGTCACATCGTTTGTATCAGTGTAGTGTGATGCAATCACCGTTCTGATTCCTCAGTGTCCTCTGTGATCAAAGGTGCCTCTTTCTCCCTCTCCCTGGTCTCCGCCATGGTTCAGTCTGATTCCTGTACAGTTTTTATTTGGACATTGTGGTGGAATATTTTTATCACTTTTTGTAATGTTTTACTCTGTTAACTTTATTATGCATGCTTTTTACTGTTTTTGTTCTGTAAGATTAACCTGAAGCATGCCAGGCACAAAAATGTCTACAGCATCCTGGCTTAGACCTTCATTGATTTATGACCTTACGTTATAACCTTAAAATTTGCTGTTAAATGTGGTCTAAAGAGGTGAAGTGTCTATCTGCAGCTGTCACAAGGGGAGGTGCAGATACACTCCCTTGAGGACTGAGAAGAACCAGACGCCTGGGCCCCCCCTCCCCCTCTTTCAGTTAAGGGTTTAGTGAGGAGCTCTGCCTTATCTCTGCATATGCATGACTCATGCTGTTTGTGTATAAAGAGGGGCTGTACCTATGAAGTGGGGAGCTGCTCTGACAGACCTGCCTGCCTCTGTGCCAGCTCCTTTCTTGCAAGAAATAAAAGACAAAGACAGGTGTAAATTATGGAGATTCCTTACTTCAACCACCTGCATTGGGCACAATAAAATTCCACAACAACATTCCTTTACCCAATGTCCCTTTTTCCCCACAATAGAAGCAAGTTTCTGAATCCACTTTTCTGTAGACCTCGTGCTTCTTGACCACGGCCGGATCCTCTCTATCGTCCCCGTATTTTATTATTATCCTTTATTTTACTCTATTTCATCCTCTATTTCTCCTAGTTACTCCCACAACAAACCTCATAAGACTTTTTGAACATTAATTTTCCCCAATATTATTAGTCCAATATGATTTTCCTTTTTCTTCTTTGTAATCTCTCAATTTTAAATATTGTTCTTTATGTGTTTATTACAAATTTTCACCTTTTTTTATTTAATGGAACACTCTGAGATCAATCTGTTTATATGCGCGTTTTCATTCGACACTGACAAATTTTGATATGACAAACATATTCACTGTTTCAAACATACAAAATATTCCTAAATCATCACCAGCATGTGCATGTTTCGATGGACCTGTCTTGCAGCGCCATTGTATAGCTGCATTTAATCCTCTTTCCCTCCTGGCATATGTGCTTTCACATGAAGGTGTTGTTTCCACTGTTCCGTCTGCTGCGTCTTCTCCGAAAATGTCTCAGGACTCACTCAGCTGTCAATCAAGGTTCAGAGGTCATTGAAAGTGACCAATCATAAGAGGGCCAGTGCCTGCCTTGGTGTCCGTCCCCAAACTGTCAAAAGTAGCTCGATTCGAGTAGAATTCAGCTGCAAGCGCAGAGCTGAGTAGCTCAAGCGTGTTTCCCTCCAGCGCGAGCGCGCTGCTTGGTTCTATGCCATATGCTCTACGCATGCGCGCGTCTCTGCTGCTCGCTGTGCTTAGTTGCTCGCTCGCAACTGCGAAAACACCTCTCGGTTGTTGAATTTGTGCGCGAGGACATATTTTGCGAGTGGATGTTAATATCTGCAGTACTATAATTTGCTCGCGCGCGCGTTCTGACATAAATCTAACGCCATAAGTTACACAGGCTCAGTATTGGTCAGAAATGAGTAGTTGAACCCTGGACTCAAGGAAGTGGATCGTTCATGGGATCCAGAGTCTGGGTCTTTTGTTCATTTTACACGTGACAGCTATACAGGCTCAGGATTGGACAGAAATTAGTATCTGCTGAAGGATGTTAAAGGTCTAAGCCTAATATAGATTCACAATTTTCACAATCTGTGATTATTGTTTTTACCTGTTTGCTTTTAAATGTTCCAGAACTACTTCCTCCTGTGGGCATTACATTTTGAAGCAATATGTAGCCTAACATTTATTTATAATGTCATACTGGAATGACATAACAAACCGTTTAAGAAAAGTCTGCCTCTTCACTTTTTCATAAATATGAGCATTCTTTGCAAAAGTATAAAAAGATTACGTCTCAGCACACCGGGTTCTGTTCTTTGTTTCACCTATCTCCTGGATGCGAGTGGAAGGCTCCTGTTGGTCAGGGTACACACCAACTTAATAAAATCGCACATTTGGAACATCTGGTACATCTGGTACATCAATTGTAAATTAGATCATTTCAAAGCGTATGTACCAAAATATCAGAGTGGATTCAGAAAAGGTAGAAATGCCATGGGTCCTGCTTTATGTTTAGAACATGAAGTACGGAAAGCATAAGTTAATAAGGAAAGCGTAGTAGCCGTATTTTTTGATGTAGAGAAGGCTTATGATATGATGTGGAAGGAAGGATTATTAGTAAAACTAAGAAAATTAGTACAGGTGGATCAAGGACCTTTTGTATGAACGATTGATTCAAGTAAGAATAGAGAAGTATTGCTGACAAGGTTTTGGTGTCGAAATGGAAGTATTGTGAGCCTTTGTTATGTTTTGTTATGATAAATGTTGTTTTTTGGGGTTTGGAAAATGAGATGGGATTTTCTAATTTTGCAGATGATGAGGCAATTTGGCAGAGAGCTAGGAATCTGGAATTTATTGTGAAGAAAATACAAGAGGCTATAGTTTAAATAGAAGAATGGTCATTTAAGTGGGGTATTACATTTTCAGTAGACAAAAGAAAGATAATGTTGTTTACAAGGGAAAGAATTGACATTAAGGTCAAACTAAAATTGTATAATCAAGACTTGTAGAGAGTGAAAAGTTTAAATTTTGAGGGTTGTGGTTTGATGAAAGAGTTACATGGGCAGTTCATGTTAGCAAAATAACTGTATTAAATGTAATGAGGTCTCTGGTAGGGAGTGAATGGGGGGCAGGTACAACAGCATTAAAAACCATTTATATAGGATTAATTAGATCAGTATTAGATTATGGGTGTGTACCGTTTGGATCTGCAGCAAAAACAACTCTCAACAAGCTCCACAATATTCAATATCAGGCATTGAGATGATGTTCAGGTGCCATTAAAACAACCCCAACATCAGCATTACAAGTGGAAATGGAAGAACTGGCCCTGGAATTAAGGATTACACAGCTTTCTCTAAATTATTGGGTTAATTTGAAAGGACGTTGTGAAGGTCATCCAACACAAGTGATACTAAAACCCTGTTGGGAAAAGGGGAGGAGGGAAACAAATGGTTTTGAATGGACACTTGAGCAGAAAGCAAAAGAGCTAGAAATAAATGAAATAAACATTAGTACCACTCTCAGTAATACATCCTTGCATACTTCCTGACCCAAAGGTAGATCTTACATTGCTTGGCAAAAACAAGATAAGGAGTTTATTTTACAGCCAGAAATGATAAACATCTACATAGAAAATAACTACTACAACTATGTTCAAATTTATACAGATGCATTAAAAAACCTGGTTGACAAAATTGCGCTGTTGCGTTCATAGTTCCTAAGTTCAACATTAAAGTTAATAAATTAGTCAGTGATGTGTTGTTTGTCTATATTGGGGAGATGTTGGCAAATATTATTAGCATTACAGTGGGTTGAGGATGTGAGACCTTTGAGAGCAGTAATATGTTCAAATTCCAGCTCATTATTAACTACCTTAAAGCACAGCCATTTTAGAGCAGGTGTATCTATGTATTAATAGAGATACAGCAAACAGTATATAGAAGTCAAATGATGGAAATAAATGTGGCATTTGTATGGATACTGGCACGTGTAGGAATCAAAGGAATTTAAATAACTGAAAAGTATGCAAAAGAAGCCTCACAAGATACTCATACTGACATCATAGTACCCTTTAGTAAAGCAGAAAGGAAGCCAACAATTAAACAGAAGTTGAAAGAAAGGTGGAAAGAAGAGGAAACAGGAAGGTGGTTCTACAGAATTCAAAGAAAAGTAGGCAGGCTGAGAGACGCAGGGAGAACCCGGAGAGAAGAGCTGATAATATCCAGGCTATTTTGGTCACACAGGGTTAAACAGTACATTATTTACAATAGGGAAGCATAATACAGGAAGGTGTGATTTTTGTGAGCAGAAGGAAACCATAGAACATGTAATGATTCACTGTCCAAAATATGAGGCTGAGAGAAGAGAGCTGATACTGAACCTTAAAGAATTAAAGGTAAGGTTCGACTTACAGGATATTTTACAAAGAAACTCTAGGGAAGAGTGTTATCTAATTTTGTTTCATAATCTTAGAAGAGCTGACTTAATAGAGAGAATATAATTTTGGTATGTATTTATTATTATTTTATTTATTTATTTAGATTATGTTTTAAGATAACTAGGTGCATAGTTAGATCCCGATCCACACTCCATGCCAGTTGGTGGCGGTAATGCACCATAATGTTGTTTGCCAACCATCAGAAAACATCAGGAAGAATGTGAATCGATGTTTTTTCATTTCGCCAAACTGCTGCTGCACTGCTTGGTTGTCGGTTGTTATGTGATTAGCGCCCTTGGTTACCACTACTCGGATAGTTTGTGGGGCACGTTCGGCTACGCCAACCTGTAAATCTAAAATAACCTACCGTAATAGGTGGAAATGAATGTTATAGGTGAACAGTTGCCATAGCTCCTTCTTTAATCAATCGAGTAGAAAAGAGGATCATTAAGGACAATCATCGAACGCCAACGTAAGGTAACGACTCCTAGCTTTTAGCTAACGCTACAGGACTAACGGTATGTCTATGGTAACATAGCTAGCTAGCTAGCTATCTGAGTAGCTATGTTTGCTAACAGTATGACGGCGATGGACGCTTAACCCATTACTTCAGTAGCCAACTGCTACAATATTTGCAAGTTAATACTGATTATTCACGGGAATGTCAAATATAGCATAACCGTCCTAACTCATTCCACAGTCAGCTAAAACAGAATGTATAAAATATAATTCATAGCGAATTAAATTGGATCTAATGAATTACAACCCGTTTCTAGGTGCATGGATGCAAATAAGAGCCGACTTTGGTGAGTGAATTTAATAAAGAATGGACAAGGAACAGCACAACACTGTCGTCTTCAATGTTTCGAAAAGAGAGCTATTTAGTATGAACAATGGATACAAGTCCATGCAGAAAAGACTAAGAGCTCAATGGAAAATCCAAAGGTAAGATGTTACTGGTGAAACGCTAACTAATCTCTGCTGTCTAAGGCTACTTGCTTTCCCTTGAACTACTACATTTTCATAGTTTTGCTGTAATTTTGAGAAAAATACTGTCTCCCCTAGTATGAAGGAAGAGCTGTCACTGGAGAAACTGAAAGGTGTCAAGTTGTGGATCACTGCAGGCCCAAGGGAGAAATTCACAGCATCTGAGGTATCAAAATAGGAATAAAACAAGCTAAACTTTTTCAAGTAAAAAAATAAACAATTCTTATACATGTTTGTTGTTATTTCCACATAACAGCTCTTGGGGTGGGCAATGGTAGAAATGACAAGCTTACCAGCTGCATCTTTTACTATGCTACACTCTGGATTTTACACAAACACGTCTTCCCACTGTTGTCCCATTTTATTTCAGCTGGAGGTACTGAAGCACTACCTGGATGGAGCAGGAAATGTCCTGGTGATGCTTGGTGAAGGAGGAGAAATTAAATATGACACTAATATCAACTTTCTGCTGGAGGAGTTTGGAATAATGGTCAACAATGGTGCATATTGAAATTTGTTGAAATGACAGTTGACATCTATGCACTTATAGGAATATTTGTTAGGATTGTATTGAGTTCTGTGATGTCTGTTTTCTTTCTCTCCATCACTGCTGCAGATGCTGTTGTGAGGAATGTGTATTACAGATACTTCCATCCTAAAGAGGCACTTGTGTCCAATGGTGTATTGAACAGGTTTGGCATTACAAGATATTGTTTTTCTCACACAAACATGCCTATTTTATACTGGATATTCTTGCCAGTGCCAGAGTTTTTGTAGCCTATATACGTATTCAAATTTAGTTGTAGTAATGTACTACTCTTATATAAATAGGTTTGCAAGCTGATACACATTAATGTGACAATTTTCTGCCTTTTATCTCGTTTAGAGAAATTAGTCAGGCTGCTGGCAAAGTGGTCACAGGAATCATTGAAGATGAAAATGTTGGAAACAATACACAGTAAATGATTGACTTCTATATTCCTATCTTCTACATTAAGTAGTGCATTTAGTGTTTTAGAGGGGTATTGAGTGCAAACCTTTCTGTCTTTATTTGCATAGGGCTCTCACATTTGTGTACCCTTATGGTGCCACACTGAGTGTGATGAAGCCTGCTGTGGCTGTTCTTTCAACTGGCTCAGTCTGCTTCCCCCTCAACAGGCCTGTCTTGGCCTTCCATCAAGGAAAGGTCAGAGGCAAAATGTAATTTTCATACCCATTCCCAGACCATATGATACTTAGTTATGTATGCTTGTATGCTGAAAGATGTCCAATGTCTTTTGAAGGAGGCTGGCAAACTGGTAGTGTTGGGTTCCTGCCACATGTTCAGTGACCAATACATAGACAAAGAGGAGAACAGCAAAATCATGGTGAGTCCAGTTGACATTAAATGATTTGTTTTTTGTCAACCAACACATCAGAAGAGTGGAAGAGTTTTCTGCTCTCCTGTGGAAGCTCTCCTGTGGAATTTAAATCTTCTGCTCAACACGCTGTCATACTTTTCATTTCAGGATGTTGTGATCCAGTGGCTCATGACTAATAATGTTAATCTGAATCAGATTGATGCGGAAGACCCAGAGGTGAGGAAGTATATACTTGACAGGAGAATCATTAATCTAGTCTTTTAAATAAGCCGAAATCCATCTTGTCCTTTTGTCCCTTAGATCACAGATTACACCATGTTGCCAGACGCAGGGTGCTTGTCAGAACAGCTCAGAGTGTGTTTACAAGAGGGCGATGAAAACCCCAAGGACTTCACCTCTCTCTTTGATATGTCTTTGTTCAATTTGTCAACAGACACATTACCCCAAGTCATCAGGTGAGAATGCAAAATTCACCTGAGAGTGCCCCCGCTGTCACTGTTTTTCTTTAGTTAATATAAAATGTTTTCTGTAGTGCTTACAAGCAGTTTCATGTCAAAGATGAGCCACTTCAGCTGATCACACCACAGTTTGAGTCCCCTCTGCCTCAGCTTCAACCTGCTGTAAGTTTCAGTCCTTCATTCTTGTCGCAGCCAATGTTTTTCCATAATTAAATTTTTAGAGTCATGTGCAACGGAAATGTTAGGGGATTAAACATTTTGTTTAAAGCCCCAAATGTTTGAACCCGGAAGTGGGTATGGTCTTGTCTTTTAGGTCTTCCCACCTACCTTAAGTGATTTACCTCCGCCCATGCTGGACCTGTTCGATCTAGATGAAACGTTCTCGTCTGAGAAAGTGCGCCTGGCACAGCTCACCAATAAATGCAAGTTCACTACTTTTACTAAACAAAATGATTAACTGAGGTTAGAAATAGAGAAAAGAAAGTAATTCTATATCTGTAGTCAATTTTTAAAACCGGTTCCGTTCACAGGTACAGATGATGACCTTGAATTCTATGTGCGGAAATGTGGTGAAATTCTGGGGGTGACTCCAAAGTTAGATAAAGATCAGAGGGATGCCAAGCACATCTTGGAGCACATTTTCTTCCAGGTTGTAGAGTTCAGGAAACTCAATCAGGTGAGGGACCCTTAAAACTACTGCAACTAAGATTATGCATTGAAGGCCTGGTCTTAAAAAAACACAACTATTTTCCTCCTTGCAGGAACATGACATCGACACGGAGACACGATTCCCACCACTGTGATGGGAGGATTTTCAGCTTTGCCTTTTCAAGATAGTGTATGTACCTTGTCCAATCAGAGGGGGATATATTTCTATTTTTAACTAAAAAAATAAAGGAATAGTTGTTCGCATGGTACTGTGGTGTAGGAACTGTATATGAAAGTTATTAATCTTTTCTATTGTATTTTGTGGGGGTAAATACACTTAAGCAAATATAGTCATTGATACTTTATTTAAATATTAAAAATCTTCAGCAACACCAACAGATATTGAGCTCTCTGCATGAATCCTCACACAACACATGGATCATGTAAAACACGAGAACTAGAACATGGATTTTCAGATTTTGCCAGAGCATACACTGATGAATATTAAAATGGTCAACTAAACAAAGTATCTTCACATTTACATCCATTTTAAAATTAATTTCAATTCATCCTTGGATGCATGGTGGGTGCAGAGGTTAACACAATCATGTACGGTTCCATATTAAAAAGGGTATATCTGGACATTGGCCGCATCAGGGAGAAACTTCAGTTAGTGATTGTTGTGTAGCCTGGGGATTTGGACTCGATGTTTGCTCCAGAGCATTGGACTCCATGCAGGGTCTGGGGCTGTTGGTCTCTGATTTTATTAAAGACACATCCCATGACATTTGAGAGGCAGTGAGATCACTGTATGACTGGTCAAAACATGTAGCCTTTTTTTGTTTTTGAAGGAGCATGTGGGGAGTGGAGGACTTTCCTTGTAAAGGCACAGCCAGGTGACCGTTGTCAGTCTCTTGAGCATTTAAGCCATTTATTGACAAGGCCTGAGAGGGAGAAATGGGCTCCAATGCCAGGCAGAGAGAAGCCAGGATGGAGAGCTTGGTGTCAGATCCATCAGCCACTGTATCATTTGAGCCTCTTGATGTGGACAGTTGTTCCAACGACAAAGCAGACAACAAACTCTGTTCTCCAAAAAACTTCCTGTCAAGATCCGATGGAGATGAACACGCAAAGCTTTTCATATCTAGGAAGTAAAATGTTAGATACCACTTTGAATCACATCATCTGATTAGACTTAAATGAAAAATATTTATCTTTAGAATAAAACCAGTTTAATTACCTTTATTGTCAAAATGTTTCTCCATTGTTTCCTTGGGCCAAGGACAATTACCTGAGCTCCAGGTGGGTTTTAAACTGTTGAAGGTGCTTGTTAATTGACCCAGCTGTAGGCTGAGCAGGTCATCAGTCTGGCAGAGGTGGGGGAGCAAACATCCTGGTAAAGATGAACACATCACTTTCTGTTTTTTATATATTTTTTAAAAATGTAAATAAAATGTTATTTTTATTATGTATTATGTTTTTTAAATTGTTTTTCTAAAAAAAAGGAGCACTTCCTTGTGGAAAAATAAATAAAACTAGGGTTCCAGCTAACAATAAATGACTATCGATTCATTTATTTATATTTTTCCAATGAATCAAGTGTTCAATTTTGTTTTGAAACGTAATAAAATAGTCAAAAAAGCCAATGACAATTTCACAGAGCCAACAACCAATAAAATAATTAAAACTGAAAGCAGTGTTGAGCGGGCCCAAGCACATCTGCGCATGTTGGTGCATGCAGCACCTGGGCACGGAGAAGTTAAGTGGGAGAGACGGAAAGATTCCCAGCGGGCCGGTGCGTCGGTTGAACTGTTTTTCGAGTAACTGGGGATATTCCCGTGCGTGAGGCACATGTGTCGTAGGCGTGGCTTTTCAGGACCCATTGTGCACTAAACAGGAAATAAACTGTCGGATTACTTCGCCTTTCCATAACAGTCAATTGTCTGTCTTTTTAAGCACGCCACGGAGATATCGATGAAAGGGGGAGACAGAAGACGACGCATCCCAGTGCTGATAGTGATATTCACAATAGTGGACGCTCAATAAAATGTATCTAAAATGTGAGCCAAATGTGGCATTATATACGGTAGCCACACAATGTAATGCTTTACAACACAATATACTGTAGCTTTACAATGTATTCTGGCAATACTGCCTGCCTGATCCACCAAAATCACTTAACAGAATAGGCAACATGCCAGCTCTGGTTTGAATTCCAAAAAAGTGCAAGAATGTCACACATTTCTGTTAACAGTGGCGAAATGTAAGTTTGAATATGCAATGCAAACATGTTAAGACAGTAGGCAGACTCACTCATTACTGTGACAGAAGGAAAGAAAACAATGATAGTAATCCTTCATTTTATTCAGTACATCTAATACAATAATAGACACCCTCTGTGGAGGGATTGCCAACACAGAGTGTGTGGTACCACAGACTGCATGCGGTGCACTCAATCTGAAAGGGAAAACAAAAACAAACACAGTGTCATGATAGCACTCATCCAAAGTAGAATATTTTAAGCTTCATTGGACATTAGCAGATTATTTCTTATAGCAATGTGTTGTGTCCACTGTGTGAAGTCGGTGTGTTCTTCTGTTCCATCAGCTGCTCCAGTGCCCTCCAATAATGCAAAGACATGCAAGTTAGCTGAATTAAAATATACATGCCTACGACACGGTTTTAATTCTGCAAACTATGCAATTGATATATGCGTAATAAAGTATCTTCCTAATAATATTGCAGAGTGAAGTTTAGAAAGAATGAAGAAGACGGACACAAGTCAGTCAGTCCTTTCTCCTCCTCCCTCTGCTGCTGTCATGTAAATGAAATTATTGTCTCACAATAGGTGACCAGTAGGAGGCGCTATGACTATCTTCTTCTTCTTTTCTTCTTCTTCTAGTTTTACGGCGGTTGGAATCCAGGTGCATTACCGCCACCTTCCGGAACAGACATTAGACTTAATACATCCCTGCAACCGAGGTCCAGGCGCTATGAATATAACTGAATATTGTCATATAGATATCATGAAACATAAATATGTAATTTCCTGTTGCCAATATGACTGACTAAATATTGGCATATAGACGGCTTCAGGCCGGGGGTGTCATGAAACATGGCCTCTTGGACAATGTACAGTCCAGATATAAACCACTTTCACTGCGAAACATTAATTCCACGCCACGGGCACGTCGTTCATTGAAAACTCAAGCTTTTGATATCTTCATGGCGAAGGTCTTTAGATCGCACAACTCAAATTTGAAGTCGATCCGAAAAATAGGTGGCGCTATCCCCCACCATGCTCCGAACCCATATTAGATTGATATTTTCGCCATGCCTCACGTATGTGCACATTTTCATGACTTTACTAGTAGCCATAACACCTAATTTCTACCGTGAAAGACGTAAAAGAAGAATAATAATAATCATCCTTACAATTCAATAGGTCCAGCAGCTAATATTAATATTTTAGCAAATTTAATATTTTTGATAACTGACTGGTTGGTTTAAAATCATAGTAAAATTATGTGTTTCTGTCGCTTTTAATTATCTTCCATTTTGCTCACAAAACATTTTTAATTTCCCTAATTTTTATATAATAATTAGGCACAAGATCATTAGCAATTAATAATTAATTTAAAATAAGTACAAGATACACGATTAAGTTCGTCACTATATTGTAAAAGTATATGTAACCCCATTTCATAGAGGAGGGAATATGATAAGATAACCCGGTGTGGTCGTTTGATATTTGAACAGTTTGATTAGGACAGGCACTTATTTTGAAGCTCCCACCGGAAGTTTTCTATCTGACTGCTTGACCCTACGCGCACACCTAATGCGCAACTACGTCACTATACTGTTTTCTACGATAGAGAAAGGCGCGAGATAGAAATCCAGGAGCGCGCTGTTCCAGCTGGTTACAAGCTGCAGCATTACCTTTCAACACAACAGCACCGAACCTCCATCACCACCGCTGTCCACTGCACGAAAACAATACACACGCGGAATACAAAGACATAATACAGAATATACATGCACATGACGTGCATCGACAGGAGGACAAATCACCGTCTGGCCGTAAACGACAGAAACAGGGAATGTCTTGGTGGACGCGCGGGTAAGATGTTTGATCTTTGTTATCTGAATTAACAGTAGCATTAGCAGTGGTTATTTTGCCACAGACGGGTTTAACGTTACAGTATTGATGCCGGTCAGTTGGCAAAGGTAAAGTGATTGCTATTTTATCTCACTTTGTAGCGTTTCATTACTTGATCACTCTGCCGCCCTTTTCCGGGGAATCACGATAACGTTAAACTGGGTTCCGTACTTAATTTAGCGCCAGACGCACTTTATATTAACTCACGGCAATGAAATAAATTGGTCAAACACTGTACAGACCATAACATACTTAACAAGCAATAGTTTAATGTTTATGAGATAGCCGCTGAGTCGTAGGTAGAAATAAAGCTGATCATTAACTTTTCCTCACCACACCACAAGGGCGGGTCAGTGGCTAGTTTCCTCTTTCACTGTCATCTGTATTCATGCACATCACAGCTGTTTGTTTTTCAGTGAGAATGGAGAAGAGGCCATGCATCAAGACACTGATTCTGATGTGGCAGAACAGAGAGATGGTGGCAAAGTGAAGGTGAAATGGACTCAAGAAGAGGTGATTATCATGACATGTCCCAGTTGTTTGCATGTTGTCTCATTGACTTTTGAACCTGCCCTTTTAAATAATGGCTATGACAGGAAACATAAACATGCCTTATTGTTCATGTTTACAGGATGACAGACTTAAGGCGCTGGTTCAAAAACTGGGACCAAATGACTGGAAATATTTTGCCAGCCACATACCAGTGAGTTTGATTAACATTTTTGTTGTTTATAGTAAGCTTTAGAGCCTCCTTGTTTATTTTTTGTCAACAGAAATCTCAAGTCAGTGTTCTGAAGCTTGTTATGGCTGTTTTGTTTTGTGTAGAGCCACACTGAACACCAGTGTCAACACCGTTGGTTTAAGGTCTTGGATCCAGAATTGGTTAAAGGTCCTTGGACCAAAGAAGAGGATGAGAAGGTAGGTGTTTTGTTAGCTAGCTCGTTTAAAATTTGACTCTCTAACAACAGTATATCGAGTGTGATAAGTCAGAATGAGCTGTAATTCAGATGCATACCCTTCATTCCTCAGGTTATTGAGCTTGTGAATCTCCACGGCAACAAACAGTGGGCAATGGTCGCCAAGCATCTGAAGGGCAGACTAGGGAAGCAGTGTAGAGAGCGCTGGCACAACCACCTCAATCCAAATGTGAAGAAGTCATCGTGGACTGCCGAGGAGGACCTCATCATCTACAAGGCTCACTGCCAGTTCGGAAACCGCTGGGCTGAGATTGCGAAGCTGCTCCCTGGAAGGTAAATACACTCCATCATTGCCATGGTCAGCCCAAAGGATGAGTTTGAAATAGCTGACAATGACATTGTTTTGTGTGTAGAAATCAATGACTCATTTTACAAAATGTGTTCACAGGACAGATAATGCAGTGAAGAATCACTGGAATTCGACCATCAAACGCAAGTTAGAAATGGGCTTCTATGCCGAGGAGGTCTTTAGACCAAATGAACTTGAAGAGCTGTTGGCCCGTGTTAATAAAGATGTGCAGGTGGGCTAACTCTCCATGATGTTCTTCTCTCCGGAAGATGTAGCATTAAACTGTACAAACAGTATTGGAAATCCTGTTGTCTGATTACACAGATGCCCAGGTGCTCACAAGATGGTGCAGACAAGGGCCCAGAAGAGAAAACACATTCTTCAGTAAGTGACAGGGTATCCGCGGGGTCTTAAAAACATATTGAAAGGTATTAAATCAGATTAGCAAAAATTAAGACCTTTGATAAGTCTTAATCAGCATTTTATGAGGTATTAGTTTTTAGAACATACATTCTGACAGACTGTTCTTGCCTATATGATTTATTATCATATATGGCCAATGCTGTATTTCTTAGGCCAAATAAAAATGTTTTGTTAATGTGAGTGAGAGAGATGGAGTATGTGACTATTATTACTTTTAATTATCCTTTCCTTTGGGTTAGTCGCTACTTTATTCTATTCTATATTTTGTTCACTTGCGGCTGAGCTGAATTATGTCAAACTAAGACTGTTTTGCAATCTCAAAATAAATGTACTGGTATAGTACTGTAAATGTAAGGCGCTTTGCTTTTAACCAGTTACAACTTATGGCATTGTGGTCTTAAAATATGTTGAAAAGCTTTTAAAAGTTATGGAATTTAACTTTCCTGCATATACCGAAAGTAAGCAATCACATCAATTTGAAAAATGTCACAATTTAAAGATACGGTGGCTTTGAATATTTTAATCTCTGTCAGTGGGCGGCAAGAATATCTATATTGCACATCAGTAATCAATATTTAAGGTCACTACTGTCACACTTTTTCCTCCAGTTGCAGGAAACGCCTGTTTCAGCCTGTGTTGAAGCTGGGCCCGGTGAAGCAGGGTCGTCAAAGGATGCATCATCTCCAAAGGACAGTTTAAGCCCCAAGACTGACATGGACACCACAGGAGAAATGAACTGTTCCAGCTGGGTGGTGGACAGCGCCGGCTTTCTCTCCCCAAATGGGCCAGCCCTGAAGGAAGTGCTAGATATGGTGGATGCGGTAAGTATGCCCAATAACCAACAAATAGACACAACGCTAGGGATGCCACAGTGAGGACATTTTCCCACTGGTTAATAATCTTATGACAATACTGGTGTTACCTGTTACACCAGACATTTTACAAGAAAATATATTTGTTTATGATGCACAATATATGTATTCTGTAGAGTGCTTACTTTGATCTTTAACATTAGATCATTCAATTAAAATTCAAAGAAGCCCAATTAGAGAACAATCTCCTCAAGCAAAGATGCTCTGTGTTTTGTCTTGTAGTGGCGCTTCACATTGCTGCTTTTACTAATCGCCACAATCTCAGAACATATGAGACATACTGGTTTCGAACTCCCTGTGGAAAGAATGAACTTGTAAGACTGTCCATTTTTGATTAAAAGCTAAATTTTTGCTCTCAATTTTCTAAAAACATAAATCTTGACTGTTGTCTCTCGCCTCGTCCCTCCCCTTGTATGTTTGTCTCAGTCACTGACAAGAAATGCAAACCATTTGTAAAGGACGGCACAAAGTTGGTTTGCTTAGTTGCATCACATGAGATGATTGCCAACGTATGCAATTAGTCTGTCTACTGCTACGCTGTGCTGTTACACTGCAGCTGCTGCTGTAAGGGCAGATACTCCCATCTTTTTTCTACCAATAAAACAAATAGTGCTATTGAATATAAAGTTAAATTATATGCAGATAAAAAAAGCTTTAATATATTGTTGTTATACTTTTATAAAAATTATACACTTCTTATGACTAGTTAAGATTCATTGTTTTATTAAGTTAATTTTTTAACCATTTACCCTTTTTACACCTCTGTTCTTATCCAAGCACAGAAAAAGTGTTAAAAGGTGTAGCTGATTGTAATATTTTAGAGTAGACTAACTAACAAGTAAAATACTTCTGCTAGCAGGACATCGATGGCTGGTGCAACCTAGCAGCCTTTGACCTCCCAGAGGACAGTCCGAGCCCAGAGCGGCACCAGTTTCGTCTGGAGGGCAGTGCCTTGCAGGAGTTGAGCAGAGGCAGCAAGGGGGAACTCATCCCCATCTCTCCTGGAGGTATCACGCCCCCCTCCATATTAAATCGCCGGAGACGCATTGCCTTATCTCCCGATGGCAATAACTCCATGACTCCCAAGAGCACTCCTGTCAAAATCTTGCCCTTTTCTCCATCTCAAGTAAGTCATTCAATCCTGTAGCATTGACTTTGGTGCTGCTCATAATATCAGATGACATGGTCCACTAACTAACACATGTTGTTCCAGTTCCTCAACATGTGGACCAAGCAGGACACTCATGATCTGGAGAACCCGTCCCTCACATCCACGCCAGTGTGTAGCCAGAAAGCCATTGTTACTACACCACTACAGCGTGACAAGACCCCCCTCACTCAGAAGGAAAACTCAGTGTGAGTGGTCTCTTAACTGGTGATGCCATCTGATAGCTGGTTCCATTTTTGATCCAGTTTCTGGTCAGCTCGATTTGTTAAGCTTTGTGACAACAAATCTCTTACTAAACCCCCCTATCTCCCCTAACTTTTTTTTTATTGGCAAAGAGCAATGAAAAACGCTGATAATAGGATCCTTGTTTTTAGCTGTTTGTTGCTGGTTAAGATGACGGGTGTCACCGGCAACTGATTAGTTAGTGTTAATTCTGTAGAGGCTGAGATGAAATGTTTGGCTGGTCTTTGGTTAGTGTGCTCTCTGCATCTGGTGTCTGTACTGAGCCAAAAATGTTTTAAATGTTTGAGTGAAGACACATCATTCTGAGTCCACCCTCCGCACGACCTTGAGTGGACTGTTTTTGGGTTGTGAATCAGGACCTCCAGTATTTGCATTATGTTCCTCATGTATAGTAGGCTACAGTTGTTCATTGAATGTGTCAGATACATTTAATAAACATTTCATATATTAAGCTGCTCATCTCACTTTGAGGTTTTAGGCACAGGTTGTGAAAATTAATTAGGTTGCTACTAAAACTGTTGTATACACATCTTTGTGTTATAGTTATTTTAGCCTTTATTTACTTGAAAATGTGGAAAGGTAAGCCTAATAAGATTTGATAAGGGATTCATAAGGATTTTGAGTCTCAGTGTTTGCGTTTTGTTTTCATGTAGATTTGTTACACCCAACCACAAGTCCGAGCTCTGTACAACCCCACGAACTCCGACGCCGTTCAAAAATGCCATGGAGAAGTACGGTCCTCTGCAGCCTCTGGTGAGCATCTGTGATTGTCGATGAAAGCCAATGAGTTCAGTTTATGGTTTTATCAACACTGCACTAATGCTATTTGTCTACTGTGTGATCTTAGCCTCAGACTCCGAACCTTGAAGACGACATAAACGAGGTCATCTTAAGAGATGCTGGGATTGACTTGGTTCTTGTACGTTCGACTCCGCCTGAGAAAAGACGGAAAACAATGGTAACTACTAGCCAACTTTAATACTTAACACCTTTTTATAATCCTTTAACCTCTGTTAAAACTATACCATAATATTTAAACATTGTACTGGAGTACAACATGTAGTTCATTACCGTGTGTATGTATGTATGTATGTGTGTATGTGTATATATATATATGTGTGTGTTTATATATATATATATATGTGTGTGTGTGTGTATATATATATATATATGTGTATATGTGTGTATATATATATGTGTGTATATATATATGTGTGTGTATATGTGTGTATGTATATATATGTGTGTGTGTGTGTATGTATGTGTATATATGTATGTATATGTATATATGTATGCATATGCATGTATGTATATGCATATATGTATGCATATATACGTATGTATGTATATATATGTATG
>JAVQJF010066952.1:0-81814 GCA_036023855.1 Gadopsis marmoratus | reverse complement strand
CACACACACACACACACACACACACACACACACACACACACACACACACACACACACACACACACTTTAACAGTAGAACTACTATTACTAGCAGTGATATTAGTACTGTAACTGGTACTAATACTCATTGTGCTATTGGCACTGTAACTGGTACAGACACGGCTGCTGTAGGTGATAGGAGCACTAATACCAGTCAGCACAGGACGACAGGAGCTGGTTGATGATTTAATGGAACAGCGTACTTACAGAACAGGGAATGCTGGCACAGGAAGTTATTCCAGGTCCGGAGACAAAAGATCTCGGGGAACATCGAAACTGAAGACACATGGAGGTGGCCAGAGTCACGACCTGGGTCAAAACAGACGAGGGACTAATGAGAAAACAAGAGACAGGTGAGACTGTTCCCAGGTACAGCCGGACAGGAAGAACTTCAAAATAAGACAGGAAACACAGAACAACAACCCACAGGATGTGACGGTGTAACAGGTACTGGCAATAGTACTGCAGGGCTGATGTTTTCATCAAATACTTTCACACCTCGTTGAATGCGTATACATGTGTGTATGTGGTATATACATGTTCTGTATATTTAAAAGTCGTCGTGTTTCCAGGGTCCAGTTTTCTTTCGGAACGGGGAGAGAATGACGCAGATCGAGCTGGTCCAGTTTCAAGGTGCTGTAGCTCCTGACGCTGCTGTGACGTCGGTACGTTCATATCAATCAGCACCTTTACCTTCAGAACCTGTGTGTGTCCTCAGGCAGCGGTGGTGTGTTGGTGGGAGAGTTCTGCACCTCCACCCAGCAGCTCCGGCAGATGAAGCACGGGCTGCAGTTTAAAGGTCAGATATTGATACGTCAGCGAAAAGATTGATCGTCGATCAGTCATGGTGATGATCACGTTTGGCCCCGCAGGTCCAGGTCCTGCCAGAGACCAGACGCTGGTCCTTCTCCAGCGGCAGCACATCAGCCTCGTTCTGTACAGCATCGTTTCATCAGCTGCAGCCGTGACCATCTTCATCACTCTGACTGCCCTCTTCTTCACCGTCATCAGCCGTAAACTCCGGTACCACTTCAGCAGATCCGGATCGGCGTCCCACGCTGGACTGTCGGCTGTGGGTTTGACATCGTCCTCTCTGTCTGTCTGTCTGTCTGCAGGCTGCTGAGATGGAGCCACGGACCCCAGGAGGAGCTGCTGCTGCTGGGCATCCTGCTCTCCTCCTCCTCAGTCCTGATCTCTGGTCTGGACGAAGCCTCGCTGTCCGACCGCACAGCTGAGGTCCTCTGCTCTGTGAGTTCAGACAGAATATTTTTATTTCATTTTAAACACGTGAAGAAAGTATAGACAGGAACTGAGATCCATGAGAGAGGAGCCCGTCGTGTAGCCTCGACCTCTGGCCTCATCCACAAGCCGGGATTCCATATGTAGCCGGGAACGTCGTCCCTGGAGGAATACAGGAAGGTTTTATTTAGAACGGAAAGAAAGAAAAAAACCAACAAAAGAAGGCGAGTACACGTCTAGTCATGTTGGACCTGTTTGGTCCTGCAGGTCCGTCTGTGGACCCTCTCGGTGGGTCACACTGTGGGCTTCGCTGCGCTGTTCAACAGAACATGGAGGGTTTATTCACTCTGCAGCCTCAAACAGAAGGTGAATCACAGGCCCCAAAGTCTGACTTGAATCAGTTATTAAACAGTAAAATGCGACGGTAACAGATGTGACTGCTGTTGCTGTGCTTCCAGCTGCAGAGGCGTCTGCAGCCAGCAGGCGGCGTGGTGCTCTGGATGTTCCTGCTGGATGTGTCTGTTTTAACCTCCTGGCAAATCCTGGACCCCCTCAGACGGGTGGTGCTGCAGCACAGCTTACAGGTAACAAGATGACCTGTTACCTGAGAGTATAGCCAGCGGCGGAACAAGTACTTTATTTAAGTAAAAGTACCAATACCAGAATGTCAAAATATTCTATTACACGTCCTGCATAGTACAGAGGTAAAAGAGCACAAGTATTGTTATTCCTTCAACTACTTTATATACAGTTAGCTAGTGTAGCACAGTGGTTCCAAACCTAGAGGTCGGGCCCCTCCAAAGGGTCACCAGATAAATCTGAGGGGTCGTGAGAGAAAAGAAGAAGTTCTGATACACAAATCTGTTTTCAAGTTTTGACTTTTCTATAATATTTGATTTTTTTCTGTGAACTATTTGCTCATTTGACCTCTTTCAGCCTCAAACATTTATTTATATGAAACCATGTGAGAGGTTCAGAGGGGAAATGCCTCTTTGGTGGAACTGAAAACATCTCAGAGACGTCTGAAAGGTGAAAAGTGTCCCCAAGTGGACTTTTTGTAAAAGCACCACAAAGCAAACCGCTTGGGATCCAGTGGTTTCAACTGGTGATGTATTTCATAAGCTTAGAATCTGCTCTGAAAAGTAACGAGTAGCTTCTAAAATAATTGTAGTGGAGTAAAAAGTAGAAAGTATCAGAAACTGTAGGAGTAAAGGCACATAGTTCCTTTGTACCCTGTGGACCCTTCCAGCTGCAGACCTCTGATACCTTTGTCTTTCCAGAGTGACCCTGCTGACGAAGACGTTGTTGTCCGGCTGTACTCTGAACACTGCAGCAGCATCAGCATGGAGCTGTGGCTCGCCGCTGTCTGCGGGTACAAAGGACCCCTGCTGGTCAGTGCTGACACAACAAACACTGCGTGTCAGAGCTGTGCAGATCAGCTGCCGTGTGTTTTCAGGTGTGGAGAATTTAAGGATTCTCTCACTGGTCAAGGTGAACAGGATTAACAGCCTGCAGCCACACACACGCGTCCCCATGACGATTTGCACACCCGAAAACTAAAATGGAGAAACAACTTTTCCATTCTTAGTGAACTTTGACACGCAGGTTCACGCCAACAGCAAACTGTGCCGACCTTCGTTAAAATAAAATGTTTTTCCGTCAGGGTCTGGGATGTTTCGTGGCCTGGAACATCCGGACGGCGCCTGCCGTCGGCAGTAAACACCTGACACTGAGTATGTTTGCTGTGACGCTGTTCAGTGTGTCAGGAGTGTCAGGATCACTGCTGACGTCCCACAATCCTCCTGTTCAGTTCTGTCTGACCAGCGTCCTCATCCTCTGCTGTAGCATCTTCATCCTGAGCTGCCTGTTTGGGCCAAAGGTCAGCTCTCTCCTCTTTGACACCCTGACGATTCTGCGGTGGCAGACTGTAACGCTGCCCTGTCAGCTGTCAGCTGTTACCTGCGCTTTGATTTCTTTGCAGTTTCTGTACGTGTGCTTGAAGAGCGGCGAGCTGCAGGGCGAAGCTGCAGAGGAGGAAGATGAAGACCAGCTGAGCAGCGTAAACCAGCAGCTGAAGAGCCAAAGTGCACAGGTGAGGACACAGAACATCAGCTGGAGCTCCACGACGAGGCCGGCGTTTGTTTAGTGGACTGGAGGGAAGTTAAACTGCTGTTTGTTGCCTTCCTTGCAGCTCGAGGCCGAAATAGAAACCATCACCATGCAACTCTCCGACACGCCTGAGCCAGCGGCTCCGGACCCGAAGCCTCGCCAGCCGACGACAGAAGAAAACAACGGTAAACAAAAACAGTCTTTCACACTGTGAAAGCAACAAACGTAACAGTGCTGCACTTAAACCCCGACACTCAGCTGGTCGTTACTCAGACATCTTCTGACACAACGTGGGAAGAGCTGCAAACAAGAATCAAAGTCTTTCAGCTTTAATCAAAAGCAGTTTGATCTCGGTGTTCGGGAGGTGGTTAGCCTAGCTTAGCACAAAGAGTGGAAGCAGGGGGAAACTGCTAGCCTGGCTCACAAACAAGCAAATATTAAATACAACAATGCACCTTCTAGCACCGTGCAAAGTATAGTTCTCTGCCAGCATTAGTACAGAAACACGCTGCTTCAGCTGCTTACAGGTCCGGAGAGATCTGCAGTTCTCCCGTGTTCCCTTCCTTCATGATGGAACCTACAGAGTACTGTATCTTCTCCCGGCAGGTGAAGGCCGACCTGGGACGTGGACTCACGTGGCTCAGGTCTGTGCTGACGACAGGAACCCTTCGAGTCCAGACGGCATCAACTCTCCTGAACAGTGAGTCCAAACACGTTCTGTCCAATAAGGCCGCCATCGTCGGTTCCCCACGTTTAGAAGCAGACTCACCTGACGGCTGAAGGGCTGAGAACATCAGGAAGCTGTGAACGTGAACACGTGACGCCAACAGGAAGCTCGTGTCTCCGTCATGTTGGACGTGCGTCATCGTTCCTGTGCTGTCGGTGTCAAAGGGTTAAAAATGCAGCTCATTAACGCACAATAAGACTGAGCTGCACTTCTGACTCAGATGACTTCTATTCTTTAACAGATAAGAATGTCGTAGGATTTTAAAGATGCAACATGTAAACTATTTATATATTATTCATAAACTGAAGAGCCCTGTTTGCTTTACATTACTGACTTAAGTCAGAAGTTCACCCCCACTGTTCACTGTGTTGTGTTTAATGTCCGCTGTTTCATTCCCTCCCTGTGCCGTCTGTCAGCGTGCGGCGGCGTCTGTCCGTGCAGCTGCCGATCCTCCATCACTCCTACCTGCCTGCCGTCGGTGGCGTCAGCGCCAGCAGCGCCAGCAGCTCCAGTCTGTCCGGCAGCCGGGAGGCCTTCGTCCACCGCGACCTGACGACTTCCTGTGCTCCGAACGGCTGAGCCAAGCACACGGAACACCTGCTGGGAGCTCATATATATTATTAGATGTGGAAATAAACATGCGAGCATATAGAAATACGTCCTGCTGACTCTGTGATGTCTGTTTCTAACCGACGAGCTGGTCTGTAAGAAAAATAAAAACCAAGAATATGAAGAAGACGGACGTTACATCACATTTTTCACAATTAAAACATTTAGAATCTACGGAATATTTTGGAATTATTCCTGTTTAAACGGTATTTTTAAAACCTGGACTCAGATTTTGGGTACAGGTACAAATTGGGCTGCAACTTTATCCTGTGTCTGACAGCTTTATGGGATGGATCCCTACAGAGACAGACCGTTTTGTTAAAGAGTAACAGAAACATTTTCCACTGTCTCCTAGTGCTGCTCCTGGTGGAAATGTTGGGTCTGTACATATAGAGTTGGTCTAGACTTGCTCTATATTAACAAGTGCTATGAGATAACTCTGATATGATATAGAGCTATAGAAATAAAACTGAATTGAATTTAGAAACAATAAGAGAGCGAAAGAGACCGCGCTTCATCTGAACAGTGAACAGAGAGAGAAAAGGGGGGGAAGAGTGAGAGCAGGAGGAAAGAACTCACAGCAGCACAGTACAGTTCCACATACAGATAGCAATAGTAGTAGCAATGGTACTGATGTTAACATTAATACAATAATACTAGTAGCAATACAATAATAGTCATACTAATAACAAAAGCAATAACAACAACAGCGGCTGGGAACATGGGGGCAGCAGGGGGCAGAAATACTCGCAGAATGCAACAGTAGGAAAGCGAAGGAGGCGAGAAAGGGAAGCAGTCAAGTTAGCAACAAGCATTAATGAAATAAGAGTGCATACAGGTGGAGAGAGAGAGGAGAAGTTAAGCTCAGTGCATGATGGGAAGTCTTCCGGCAGTCTAGGCCTATAGCAAAATAACTAAGGGGGGACTCGGGGCTCTCCTGGGACAGCCCTGCAATAAGCTTTATCAAAGAGGAAAGTCTTAAGCCTACTCTTAAATGTGAGTAGTTATATAAAGTTTGTTAACTGAAGTTGGACTGATGGATCAAAGTAGCAGCTCTTCAAAGGCTGACCACTTCAAATCCTAAAATAATCTTTAAAACTCAGAAACTCAGTGAAAAATGTCCTTGTCAGCAAGAGCAATGAGAGTGAAAATCATATCAAAGGCTGAAGTGGCTTCAGGAGAGATTTCAGACACGTGATATTCAAAAACTGAGGACTTGTATTAAAATGACCTGCAATAACAGCTTTGTTGCAGCTTAACAGTTCAGGAGATAACGTCTCAAGGAGCAAAGCAGCATTTAGTTTGGAGAAAGGCAGATGGCGCATCAATCCAGCCTTCTGTAACCTATTGATTGCATAAATCATTTTCAACCTGAGCACGACAAAGGTTAGAATATTCACTTACAGCTGCGGAGTTGCATTTAAAATGTTTTTTGAATGCAAAAGCACGGCCTCCTACGTGGCCACCAATCTTGGGGGAGCTGATAAATAAAGCTTGTAATTAGGAGGCTCAGTTGGATGTGTTCACCGCTCCACAGCTTTGTTTGAGTCGAGAGGGGAAACGCCAGGAAAAAAGATGTTAAATCACGTAGACAGAAACCTTTGAAACAGCAAGATATGACGCAGCGGGGGGAAGGCATGTTTTTCTTGGTGATATCATGGGGGCAGCAAAGCGATGCCTGCACAGTAAAATGATTATATAACAGTTATAAAATGAATTAAACAACTGAATCATAATGAGTAACAAACTGCTACAGTAGCTGATCTGCAGCAGTGATGCGACTCTTTATTTCAGCACTCAAAACTGTGCTGCTCGTCTGTGATTTGTCTCATCACTTATAATGTACTCAGAAGTACACTTCACGGCCCAAAGTATGTGGACACCGCTCTTTTGGTTTCAGGCTCTCCACCAGCTTTCTGAAGCTGGCTGCAGGGATTTGCTCCCATTCAGCCACAACGGCATTAGTGATGTGTAGAGTTAAGGCCTGTCTGCGATCCAGTTCATCCCAAAGGTGTTGGATGGGGTTGCGATCAGGGCTCTGTGCAGGCCAGTCAACCTGTTGCACACCTAACTCTAAAAAACACTATTAAACTTTGTGCACAGGAAGGTACATGTTGCAATAGCCAATTAATTGTGACAACGCTTTGAAGACTTTGTTATTTGACCATGTAAACATTTGTTGTTTTGGGGATATTCGCTGAAAAGACTCAAATTTAGCCACCTGTCGACATGAAGGAGTTTTAATGCCAGAGACCACTATGTATTTTTGCGTGCTTATTCCATATCTGAAATTATTCTGGTGGCTTTGGGGTTTTCTTTGGAACATCTTTGTAGAAAAGTAAGATGATCCTGGAGAAACCTGGTGCATAGTCGGTGTGCATTGCTGTCTTTGTTGATACTACCAATGTGGGGAGCTAAAGTTAAAAAGCTACACATACTGTAGTGGGTTTAAACCAAACAAACTGACACACAATCACTCTGATGATACAATACCCCACCCTTTATCTCAGGGAAAACAGAGATCAGATGATGAGAATACCTTTTTATAGAATATATTTTTAAAGTGAATCCATGCCATTCTGTAAAATATTTGTTTGTGCAAGGTTAGACAATGCAATAATCTAAAGCTATCTAGTTTGATCAGGACTCAGAGCGAGGGGCTCCTGAGGACTGCTGCTTGGGGGAGAGGCATCGGGAAAGTTTTACACCTCGTGAATTGAATTCTGATAAATGTGGAGGCGGGCCAAGTCAAGTCTTCCTCCATGTTTTTTTTAAATCATGAATACAGCAAGAGATGAGGTGTAGAGAGAGTCACAGTAAATGAGTTGAACAGCCCCAGGCCAAGGGCGAGGGCCAGTGAATAATTGAAAAAGTCTTGCCAGCCTGCGGTGAGGCTGTTTCCTCTGCTAGGATCAATCGCTGGCTGACGTCACACTCGTGTGACGCGACACAGTGGTTTCTTTTGGGATGCAGACTGTGACAGGTGTGTTAACTTTCTGTGTGAAGGTTGCATAGATAGGTTGCAACAATAGGTTCACATTTTTTCTAGTCAACTGAAAACAGCATTCACAAGCACACCGTTTTTGTAGGCTCTAATAATTGTTCCTCTTCTATGCTGGTTGTAAAAGAAACCCTTTCTTAACATGGCTCTTTTCTAAGTGATGGGGGGACTAAATCCACAGTCCTCATTCAATGTAAGAATCTGCTGTAAAGTTCAGTTGAAGCTAATATGAGAGGTCAGTAGTACTGGGGAAAAAAGTTAAACAAATAGCCACAGCCCTCGTACTCTGGATCTGACACGGACAAAAGCTCTTGCCTTCTCCCACCTATGCATCTTTTTTATTTCACTAAACGAACTGCCAGCTATCAAAATTGAAGCATTACAACCTTAAACTGTATTGAAGTCCAAGTGATAACTGGCTGACACATGATTTCATCTACCAGAGTCTGGCAGTGGACTCGGTGCTTGTTAGCCTGTGGATATTATTCCTGGCTGCCTGCAGAGTTTGACAAGCCTTGTTGCTGCAGTCTGGTTCATAGTTAAGCAACGTTTAGTGCCTGTTAGTGTTAATAATTGTTTGGCAAATTGATTTAATGGAGACACATTATGCTCACTTTCAGGTTCGTACTTTTAATTTGGGTGTCTACTAGAATAGGTTTACGTCATGCTAACCATTTCTGCTGCATCCAGGAATCAGGGTTTCTAGGTGAATATCACCACAACAACCGCTTCTAACCCAAGAACTTCACCACCGCACATGTTCAAGCGGGAATCTGATCCAAAATCTGGTCCATAATCTGGTACTAAAAGGAGTATAACTTTGGAAGATACCGACTTGATTATACTAATTTAGAGTGCATACAACTTATGCTGTATTGAAATGTAGCATGTATTTTTGCCTAGAACAAGGACTGTGTGGAATTTGTTCAACATTAAAACTGCTCTAAGAGGGATCTTTTAATGGCTAGTACCGAGAGGAGGATCAATCACAGCGAACAAGAAGTCTTTCAATGTTCATATACAGTCAGGTCCATAAGTATTTGGACAGTGACACAAGTTTTGTACTTTTGCCATCTGTATACCATCACAACGGATTGGAAACGAAGCAATCAAGATGTGACTGAAGTGTAGAATTTCATCTTTAATTCAAGGGGTTTAACAAAAATATCACATTAACCGTTTAGAAATTGCAGCCATATTTAAGTCCCCCATTTCCAGAGGCTCAAAGGTAATTGGACAATTGACTGACAAGCGGATTCATGGCCAGGTGCAGCCTGTTCCTTTATTTCATGACAAATTAAGCAGAAGGTCTGGAGTTGATTCCAAGTGTTGAATATGTATTTGGTAGCTGTTCATGGGAAGTCGTAATATGTCGTCCAAAAAGGTGTCGATGCAACTGAAGGAGGCCATCATTAGTCTGAAAAAACAAAACTAACGTATCGGACAGATAGCAGAAACCTTTGGAGTGGCCAAATCAACAATTTGGTACATTCTTAAAAAGAAAGAATACACTGGCAAAATGCTGATAGGACGGTGCTTCGCCGTACAGAGAGCTAATGACCCAAAACGTACTGCGAAGCATCCCAAGAGCTTCTCAAGGCAAAGAAATGGAATATTCTTCAATGGCCGAGTCAGTCACCTGTTCTCAACCCGACTGGGCATGCTTTCACATACTGAAGACAAAACTGAGGGCAGAAAGACCCACAAACCAGCAGCAACTGAAGGCGGCTGCAGCAAAAGCCTCTCAAAGGATGAAACTCAGCATTTTGTGATGTCCATGGGTTCCAGACTTCAGGGAGTCAGTGCCTGCAAAGGATTTTCAACCAAGTATTAAAAATAATCCTTATATTTACAATTATGTTAGTTTGTCCAATTACTTTTGATCCTCTGATAATGGGGGACTTTGTATAAAAATGGCTGTAATTCCTAAATGGTTAATGTGATATTTTTGTCGAGTCCGTTGAATTAAAGCTGAAAGTCTGCTCTTCAATCACATCTTGATTGCTTTGTTTCAAATCCATTGTGATGGTGTAAAGAGGCAAAAGTACAAAACTTGTGTCGTTGTCCAAATATTTATGGACCTAACTGTATCTGATGTGAGTGTTGTAATAAGATAGATTTGGGGTATATGTGAACCTATCCTTTGCCTCCAGCAAAGTTCAGCTCTCCTAGAGGAATAAATGGGCGTGGTAAACACAATGTAAGTGTGATAATGTCCCTGTATTGGTGTGTGCATGTGCATGCAGACATACAAACATGCACCAACATCAGAGTTTGTCATGTCATTCAAATGGGTCGTAAATCAGCCCTGACCTGGGTTTAATTGCCCCCTGAGCAGCCGTTTCATTGTCTTAAATGCCCCTCTACCATGGCATGGCAGCACTATAACTTCTTGCAGCAAGGCTTTTTTAAGACAACCCAGAAACAAATGCCGCCGGTGGTGCTGGAATTGCTTTCTTGAGACAAGCTGAACAACCAAGCATAGCATTATGCTTCTTCACGGAAATCGATCCCTCGGAAAGGATGTTACTTGAATTAGGCCTCTTTGCTCAGAGACTGTTTCTAAGCACTAAAACGGCCCAATGTTTATTCATCGGCCTGGGCTGTTTATCTAGGGGATAGGAATCAATGGATAAAAGAGAATGGGTCCATTTGAAAGAATACTCTTAATTTTCTTAATTTGTTTATCTAGTCAAGCAAATTCAAAGGAATCAAAAATCCTTTAAAACTATTATTATAACTACTATTATTTCATCCCCACACCTCATTTACTCCTTATTTACCCCAGTAAATATGGGCTCACAAAACCCCCAGCTAGTTCTCTAAACATACATCACCAAAATTAGACTGGATCAGGATAAAATGTTTTATTGTTGAATTATTATATTTTACTTATTTCAGTTTCAGCATCTTATGCAGCACAATATCATTTTACATTTTAACATGTCTATTTTTCTTTTTCCAGTCTCCAGCTAGCTCAGTTGTACATACATTATAAAAACTGTTACATTAAGTGACCCAGAAGAAAAAAGATAATAAAAAATGATAATCAAATTATGTCGGTGTGCAGCTGAGGTTAGTTTGTACATGTGTAAGGACATAAGGAAAGCA
This sequence comes from Gadopsis marmoratus, assembly GCA_036023855.1. NCBI lineage: Eukaryota > Metazoa > Chordata > Actinopteri > Centrarchiformes > Percichthyidae > Gadopsis > Gadopsis marmoratus. Next base: position 70,979 of record JAVQJF010066952.1, on the reverse strand, counting down.
AGAGTAGAAGTGTCACTTTGTAGCAATGCATGTAGGTTTAAAGCTGCTGTAATAAAAAAGAAATTATAGTAACAATGGATTAAATAATAATGTGAAATGTGTCACTCTTAGTGATGAACCCAAAGAGAATTATCACCCAACTCTACAGTTTCCATCAGCTCTACAAAGCTGACAGACAAAGTTAGCAACTAACTGGTGAATGCAATGAAGCATATAGCAGCTAAAGAACCAGATATATTCCTCAGGAGTTGGTTGACACCAAAACAGATAATAGAGACTGAATACTGGACTTTTGGACAGTTCATCATATCTACTTAAAGACAGCCCCATCTCCTAGAAATTACATTTATGTATTATGTATAATTTGTATTCAAATACATTTTGAGAAATGCTGCACAGATTGTTTTTATCAGCTTAATGAGGAGAAGTTATTAACACATCTGTCAAGTTGCAAAATGTTGATACTGAACTTATCTGTAAAATGTTCCCTGATTTCATTTATTTCCCTAAAACATTTGCTTTTGCAATAAAAGATCACCTCGCAGCGACTAAAGCATGATTAAACCTTTATGGTTATTTCATGGTTATAAGGTGTTATGGTTATTTTTTGTTATGGTTAGGGAAAGATGATTAGTGAAATACTGGAAATGTCAACAGGGAATTGAACCATGAAGCACAACATGTTTAGAGTACATTTTAACATTTCAATGAAACCACAATCTTTCCCTAACCTTAATCAAAATGCTTTTATTTCCTAAACCTAACCACACATGGGATTCAGGATGCAAACCACTGGTCTCCAGTGTCAAAGTCCTGCGCTCTGTATGTCCACTATTCACCTCAACCACCTCTGTACACAACATCAACGTGGTCCAATAACGTAGAACTTGGTTCTCTGGAAAGAAACATTCTCACGTAAAACATGCTCCTGCACAGAAATGACATATCCCTTAAAATGTAATAAATAAAATAAATTAGTAGTATATGAACATATGGTCACATATTTTCTTCACTGACATTACAGCGGAGAACAAGCAAGTGAACAAGCCAAAAATGAACTCGGTACTGAGGTCAGAGATTTCAGTGGAAGTGCTGCAGCAACTTTCTAGAGCCAGACCCCCCGGTGTGTATTTTCTCTCTGCCAGCCTCCAGCAGCTTGCAGAGATGAGCTGTCTGAGAAGAGAGGCCAGTGCAGCTCTTCTCATCTCCCCTTAATCCGGCAGCCCCCCCACCAATCCTCCACCACCTCCCCACCCCGCTCAGAGACACTTAGCACTGGACAGTCCTTCCAATATAATCTTCCAATATTTTCCACATCCTATTTCACCAGCGACTAATTGGAAACCTGGAGTCTCTGTGTTGCTTTCTGTCGCAATTTTTTTTTTTGTTAACATTTCCTTTGTTCTTCTCCTTCCTCTCCCCTCCGTGTCGGCTGTCTCCCTTTTTTCTCCATCATCTCAGTTTGAGAGACAGACAGTAAACTAACCCCTCAGTGGCCTGTGTAGCAGAGAAATGAGAGCGTAACCTGTGAAACCGAGCGCACCCTTTATATTGGTTCATCTGCATGCAAGAGAAGGGCCGAGACACTGGAAGCTTTATTGGAACAGATGACCTCGGGTTTATGTTTCATACATCATTATCACAAAGCCAATCTCACTCTGTCTTTTAAATGCTCGGGCCTGCAAGCGCGCACACAAAAACACAGTATCTCCATCTTCACGTCTCTTCTCCCCCCTCGTTTTTCTCTCATACACACACACAGACTGTGGGAAGGACAATGTGCCATGAGGGTTTTATTCTGGGGACTGGTGGTAGTGCACTTAGACTAACAGCAATTACCTGATGTGCAGTAGAGACCATGTGGAGAGTCCTGGGGAAATCCATCACAATGCAGTAAACCCAGTGGACCTGTAATGAACTGCTGCTTTCCCAGCTCCTGCACTGCACATCAGGGTTTGGAACCATGTATTAGTCATAACAAATGAAGACCTTAGACATGCTGGTGTGTATGTAGAATATGTAGTGGAAAAGTCCATTTGGCTCATTTATGCACTGAGTTTAGTCTTGGTCCATTGCATCTTTGAATTTACGTTAAAGACCTGCCTATGGTTTGTAAAGATCTCTTCTCACTGTTATCAATAAATCTTAAAGCTTCACCTGAAGGTTTTAGTTCACTGATAAATGTTAACACAGGTACAAATCTTTAAAAGTTTCAAGTGAAAGACATGTCTTGCTATTTTCCCAACAGCACAGTTATTAATAACCTTAAAATTGCTCAGGTACCTTGTACTTATTTTCTTTTTACATTCTTTACAGTCTTTCATGGAAAATCTGCATTTATATTATTTGTAAAAAGTCAATGAAAGCAGTCGGATTATTGAATAAAAGTTTGATTCATCACTTTGTATTCTTGTTACATTTATACCCAAATTGATTATCACATGGGGTATTTGAGGTTCTTGAGGATTATAACCAATTCATACAGTTATGGGCCATCTATTACGGCGATGTAGGCAGCAGGAAAAGGACCCAAAATGCAGACAGCACAGGAAGACGGGAGCTGGTTGATGACGTAATGGCAACAAAGAACTTGCATAACAGGTAATGCTGACACAGGTACATAGGCAGGTAAATCCAGGTCCGGAGACAAAGAACACGAGGTAAAGCCACAGGGCAAAAATGGCAACATGGAAACAAAAGACAGCGTTGCCGTCCAGACAGATGTGTAGCGTTGCAAGGAAAACCAGGCACTAGAGATATAATGAACTGACAAGGAACCAGTATAAATAGACCAGGTACTAACGAGGAGACAAGGAAAAGGTGAACACTACAGACAGGTGTAGCTAATCAAGAAACACAAGGCAGGAACTGAAGAAACTGGAAGATGTCAAAATAAGACAGGAAACACAGAGAAATGCATTACAGACTCCAACACCATCTGCTCTGAAGTTCAGGAAATTGAATGATCAACTATTGTTCATAATAATGTTTATTTTGTATGTATAATTATCTTTATGGAGCTGATATATGCTGATATCTCATTAGTTTCAATCCATTTTCAGACATTCATTCATATTCTACTAGGTTTTTAAAGGACTTTCGTTGGATCTTAATGTCAAATGTTTTGTTATTAAATATAGAGGTCCATCTGTTTGGACCTGCTTGATATCCACTATGAAACATTTCAATGACCCATCGTCTTCCTACCTAAACAACATAACAGAGGAATTATTTCACCCAGGACAACAACAACAGTCATCAGCGTCTGCCAGAAATGACTCATATGAGCATCTTCTAATCTGCTACATTTATCATTAATCAGAAAACATGCTAACACAGGATGTTATGAGCATTTGCACAAACCACAGATGCTGCAGCTTTTTCATTTTCCTGGCGAGGAAACACTCTCCATTGACACTTGTTAGTCTTAAAAAATAAAAAGCTTTATTTAAAAACATTATTTGAGCACGACTGAGCTCCAGCTACATGTAAAACGTTGGCATTGTGTTGCAGGTCACTTCTAAATCACAGACGCCCTCTTGACAGTCAGAATTGGTTCAGAAGGAAGTTTTGTGGATTAATTTTCTTTTCATGACATTCCATTTTGGGATTACCTGGGGCAGGTATTGTGTTGCCATGGACATGTAACCTCCTTTGCTAATCTGTCACCAGGCTTTAATGGATTTCTATTTGGGATATAATTATCTGGTTAAACTGTCAGTCAAACTCTCATCAGACACTGAGATGCCCTTAAGGTATGAAAAACCCAATATTCTCTTGGAAAAACTGTGAAAGAATCACAAATGAAAACAGCTTGTAGGAAGCTGGTTGACGCGATTTTCCAGATGCGGCTGAAACCATAATGAGGAAAAACTAAGTTGTAGCGCAATACATTTTTCATATATTTTCATGTAATTGGGGCCAGATGTTGAAACACAGCATATGCAAATGATGTGTTGTGTTTTATAAATGGAAATATTTTAACGAAAGGACAAAAAGTAAGCCAGTCATGAGATGTTTTAAACCGAATCAACATACTGTACATTTCAATTTAAGAATCACTCTTGTGTGGGATATGAGCTAATGGTGATAATGTCAGAGTAGAAAGGACTATGTGTAATCACAGAAAGGAAAGAACATGGCTAAGCTTCTGTCTTCACACTATTTTCATTGTGTTGCTTTAAAATGTTTTTTAACAAATGTAATTATCCAGGATAATTAAAACATTGTAATGTCTGTTTTAGCCATATGATTGACTGGCGACCAGTCCAGGGTGTTCCCCGCCTCTCGCCCAATGTCTGCTGGGATTGGCTCCAGCCCCCCCCTGTGACCCTTCGGGATAACAGGTATGGAAAATGGATCAATGAATAATGTCTGTTTTACACATTCAAAATCTTCTATAGTTTGACATAGTTTATTTTATTAGTAATGCCATGATGGTACTGATCTAATATAGCTGAACATGCACCCAGATTAAACAGGAAAAAGGCAATGCATCCTTTTCAAAGTCTGCTCTGTGGGAATGTCATTAGCATAAGCAGGTATCACAAAACACACATGAACGTAAACCAAAGTATCAGACAAATAAAGATTTTGACCTGATGATGGCGGTGGCGCTAGAGGAAAAGTCATGTGGGTCACCAAAGTCAGTTGAATTTATTCTCTGGGGACCATGAATGTCAGTAGAAAATGTCATGGCAATCCATCCAATCGTGGTTTAGATGTTTCAGTCTGGACAAAAGTGATGGTCCAACCAACAGAGCCATCCACAGAGCCATAGACGCTAACTAAAAATATAAGGCCTCCATTTACTGAAAAACCTATTGCCAGTCAAATAATGTTCCAATTATATGTCAATCTGAGATAATAAACTTAATCCCACATTCCTGTGACAGGCAAAGAAAATTAATAAGCCATCATGAAAGTCAAGCACATCAAAAATATAAAGAGGAGTCAAATGTAACAGCGTTCCTTTAATTTCATAATTTCTCCCTGCGACTCATTTTAATTCTCACTCTGAAACCAGCATTTGATTTGAGAAAAATAATTCAAATTGCACCCAGACATAATCATCAGCGTGAAGGTTGGATTTCTGCTGGCCGAAGCGAGGCTATGAAGCGTGATAATTCATTGTCAAATGGACACATGGCCAAAACCACATGTGATCCACGGGTACCTGCGGGGCATTAGTGCTGAACGGTGGAGGGAGCGGGTCGGCTGTGGGAGGCTGGATAGAAAGGTGATGACACTTGGCTGCAGTAAGCAGGGATTCAACGGCTGCTGCACACGCACATACATAAATATACATATGCACACACACACTTGAGCCACTTTTAGGGGCTGGGTGGGAAGGCAGATGGGGGAGGACATGGCCGGCATCTACAGGGACAGCTGGGGACGTCTCCCCTCCTCACCGCCTCACACCTGTTACATATCATGTCCGCTACAACACACACAGCATCTTGGGTGAACCCCAGCAGGCTGCCACACGCTCTAAGAATTAACAAACACAACCTGACACACACACACACACACATTTGCACACATAAAATAAAAATATACTACCCCCATTTGTATCTCTTTGCATTGTTGTAGCTTTAAATACATCACTTCCATATCATTTTATTGGTGCTGAGTGGGATTAGTGATTACTGGTACATTATCATGGCATTAATTAACAGCACAGAATGACTATGAATCCCCTGAATGGAGATATTCAGTCCACTGACTATGCTACAGTACTCATCCAGAAAGCCTTTATCTCTGTGAATTCACCACTGACTTTGTTCCGCCATTTTTTCTCTATTAGCACCATAAAAAAGCTGTGTCCAATATTCCATATCACCCAGTGCTTTGAAATGAATGGGAGAAATGACAGTCATGCCTGGTCTTTTTAGAGATCCCCCACATTGTTATTGGTATAGTAGTTCAACATAGACGTCTCAGTGGATTAAACTGACTGAATTGCATGCTTATTTTTCTGCAACAGAATACATATCAGCATGCATGTTTATATTTTATATTTTTTGGTTTCATGATGGAACCCCATACGTTGGGAATATTGTTAGCTCTTCATCTACATAGAATGAGAACTTGTTTCCTTACAGCCAATCAAACTGCTTTGTTGCATAAAGCAAAGTTAACCAAGATTTTGTTAGCAAAATGTCAAATGTCATTTTCTATTCTTTTCTTAACATATTCTTAATTTTGCAAATACATTTATGCTGTTACTCAAGGCAACCAATCCTTGACGTTTGACTTGACTCTTTACCAAATAAAGGGAGGAATTTCTCAAAAGGACAAGCTGTCAAGGGGTCATGGCGTTTCCCAGCTCTCAAATGTTCTGTGTGAATCTCAGTTGGCCCTGTATTGATGGAGGAACAACAGTTCACCCTTGAAAGCTGCTTGTCATTAAGGTGTAGGAGACCGATGTAAACATTAGTCAGGAAGCTACACTTAAAGGTATATAGGGCAACAAAAGGTCAGGTCAGACAAACGAGAGGTCAAGTGAGAGAAAAAATCACGGCTTCCTCCGAAGTCTTTTGTTCCGTCTTAGAAACTATATACTATAGATATAGTATTAAAGCATTTACTGTTATTTGAGGCTGAGAAACCTGAAACAATTAAAGAAACTCAGTTTATCATGAAACGGAGTGAAAACATTGCATCTATTTACACCCGGGCGAGAATTGTCATATGGCAGCTATTTGGCTATTTACACCCGCCGTAGTAGTTATTGATGGCTGCTCGTTTGTAATTTAGGCCACAGGTGAACTTTCTTTCTGGCAAAAGCCGTTCTCCCAGAAAGGAAGTCCGGTGAGGTAATATAAAGTGCAACAAAGTCCGTGTAGTTAGCAGGGTGGATGGATGGATAGGTCAAACACAGGACTTTCATCCAGCAGGCCGCTCTTTGTGTCCTGTGTGAAACCAAAAGTCTTTGTTATTATTTTAACCCAAACCATGATCTTTCCCTAAACCTAAGGTTTTCTAACACGGGCTTAACATTGTGAAACGGTCGCAGTTTGGTTAGGTTTAGGCTTTTCTCAGGACTAACTTCTCCCATGTGCAGCATCAACAGAAGGTTGTCATTGTTATAGGTTGTCATAGTGTGAGGGTGTAGTGTGGGCCATGCCACAGATCGTCTATTGTCGGTCACGGGTTTTGAGAGCTATGCGTTTAGTGCTGACCGGGTCATTTTTGATGACTGGACTATTCCACCCTGTGTGCAAATAGCATTGTTGGCATCTGGTGCTAATAGCATCTGCAGAGGAAAAAAAAAACCCAGCCATAAAAATGACACAAAGACTGAACTCAATATCCTGGCTGACTTTGTAAAGCTCACATCTCTTTGTCTTTGTTACCACTTTAACAGGTGTAGTCACTAACAAAGGATTTCTCTTCCACAGTCCATGACTTGGAGCTCCAGGCCCAAACAGATGACCGTGCTGGCTTGTTTGCTGTAATGATGTCAGTAGTTATAATCATGTTTCCATTACCTTACATAGTGCTACAGAGGAAGTGTGATTTTTCCACTGCTGTCCAGGGCAAAGCCAGGAGCACAGGACCAAAGTCCAAAGGAGCCCACAGAGAGTTGTAAATTATATAGAAGCTCGAGAAACTATTTTCATAAAACATAACGCCCATGGCAACTAATTTGAAATTTGGTCCTAGGCCCTTTAAATATTTACACCCTTTGTGAATAAAAGTGGATCTGTTTTTTACATATAGGAAAGAGAGTTTCTCTATTTATTCAGAAAAGAATAGATATTCATGGTATATTCAGAAAGTGTGGGAGTGCATACTGTTTTCCTGAAGTACAGTGATAAGGTGAATAACAGGTACAGGTAAGGGTAATTATTGATCATCAGTTCAGTCACAATACGGAAAGACGTGAGCTGGAAAAAAAACATTTAAGCTTTGAGATAACAGGTATTTTCCACAGAAAACATTTTAACTGTCACAGTAGGAAAAGCACAGATGTAAATAATAAAATGAATGATGGCTGAATTCTATTTAGCTGCTTCAGTTTCAGGATCTTTGTACTATGCATGCTGGCTCATTGGCACAGTCATGGTTCACTGGTCAAAATGTCTGCTGCCTGTTGAGGTGTGGACTCTCTCTTTCAACCCAACCGGTCAAGGCAGATGACCACCCACCCACAGCCTGGTTCTGCTCGAGGTTTCTTCCTGTTAAAAGGAAGTTTTTCCTTGCCACTGTCGCCCAGTGCTGCTCATGGTGGGAATTGTTGGGTCTCTGTACATAGAGTCGGTCTAGACCTGCTCTATATGAAAAAGTACTATGAGATAACTTTATCATACGGAGCTATCTACATACACCTGAATTGAATCGACTTAAAGGTGTCTTCTATGTATTAATCCGCAGCTGAAAATAGTCCCCAACAAAAATGCTATTTACCCCTTTTTGAGTAATGTTTGCTAAAAACTGCAGTGCCCGGCTGTTTCTGAAAATAAAACTATATATTCACAAGTGGTTTTTAAAGAGTTATGTCTTTAGTAGGATAGATTTATAATAGTGTCTATAGTCAATAACAGTGAAAAGATTAACTAGGCCCCCCAAGGAAGAAGATTGGTGTTTTCTTGAAAATGTTTGTTTCCTTATGACGGGTAGTTCTTGGTTGTGTTTTCAAGGCTGCAGCCATAAACCAGTAAGAGAACACAGATGTAGCTTAATTGGCTAAATGTGTGAAAATAAAATCAAATCTCACCCTGTCTCTTTACTTGACACATCTACGCTGAGGCACATTTTCACACTTTGTTTTGCCTGTTTTCTAGCTGTTCGCTGTGTGAAAGTATGAAAAAAAAACTAACACAAACACAACATTTGGCCTTTTTATATAATCTGATGTCACTACATTGGAAACTATCTGTTGACTACCATAGACACAAGATAAGTCCCTCAATTTTATAGGAATATTTTAGGACTTTATGTACATTTGGTTTATGTTGAGATTGTGGAACACTGGAATACAAAACTGCTGTCAGGATCATGAAATAATTATTGAGTAAAACAAAGAATAAAAACAATTACACCCATGGCCTCTCCAGCCTTGGCCTCTCTGGAGTGTGAACAACATTACCATATACAATACACAATCATCAATGTAATTAAGATAAAATATATACAGAACTAAAGATATATTGTGTTATGCTGAATGCTTTACTGCAAAGATGAGAAACGTGTTGGTCTGGTAACACATGATAGACTCAAAAACCATGAATCATTGGGTCTATATATGAATCTGTATATGAATGTTGTGTATTTTTGCTTGTTCTTTTCATAAGAGATGCCCTTTCCTTTGCCACAGTGTCAAACTGATTTCCCAGCAGTCTCTAACAGGCTGAAGCTCCTCCAGTTACCGTTGCCAGCTGCCCTGAGGCGAATTTAACCTAAGAGGAGAGATGCACCTGTACAAGAGTAAGCTGGGATTGCGGCGCTCAAGCTCACTAAATCTCTGTCCACTCAACAGGTATTAAACCCCAAGCAGTGAAGCACCACACAGGGGGCTGCACACATCGCCTCCTCCCTGCCGATGAGCCTTTGCTTCCCTGTCCTGCCTGCCAGTGTGTCAGTAGAAAACTGGTTAGTCAACCTGCAAATTATTGCCAGGGCGTTCAGTGGGTATCAGTGTTAAGGGAATGTGTTGTCAAGGCTGCACGTCCCTCAACATGCTAGTTTCTTCTGCATACATCAACCGAACATGTTCCTTCCTCCGCACTTGTAAACATTACTTTTTTGTATGAATGGAGCAATGTATTTAGGTGACCCAGGCATGGCTAAATCTATCCACCAGAGAATATGGTGTATACCCCGGCCGCTGAATGGTTTTGATTATGAAACAGTCTGTTACTCACATTGCATGGTTCATGGCAAAAACCCTGCAAACATCCTGCCATATATCAAACAACGCTCAGAATCTGCTTGGCCAGTCACAGATGTCCAAATCGCTTTTTCATCCTGTTTATCTGGAAACGTATCTCTGATTTACTCATGTGGCTAAATTATAGGCACATATGTTTATATGCACAAGCTGTGATTGATTATTTTGTTAAGCTTTTTATCCCCGCGGCAGTTTTAGGAATATGGCAATGTTGTGCTGCAGCAAAATGAAATGCATTTATCTTACTTCTTTATTCTGAAATCTTTAAGTTTATCTATACTGTTGTCTTAGCACAAGACACTTAGCAAAGCATTTCACTGCACAGTGTAATAACACACAGTTCTTCAATATATCCTTTGTGTCACTGCTGTTTTCCCACCTCTCTTTTTGCTGTGCACCTTTCATTAGTAGAGAAACACTGTTTAGTCATCAGGATGCTGGTTAGTAGTGATTGATGCTGTGTGGTTATCGTGATGAAAGGAGGTCAAAGCAAGAAGGGTCACATTCTTCTCCTTCTGTCTGTGGCTCTTTATCTCTAATCCCCTTTCCTCACACACACACACACATGTATACGTTCATTTACTTGTTGTTGTTACGGTCTGTTTTGTTTTAATGTCTGTTTTGATGAAGTCATCTGTTGACAGTAAATGCAGATTGTGGACAGCGCAACAGTACCCAAAATAATTTCTTACAGTAATGATATGTAGACATTTTCTAGTATTATAAAGGAGATGCCATGACGTAAAAGATGTGGACTTAACAGATAAAAGAAAGAAAAAAACAAAAGATAAAACACAGATCCTTTTGAGAACATAGTGTGTTTAATGTTGGCAGAGAGAGAGTCATACAAGCTAAAAGCCAGCTTTGTTTTATTTAATGTAAGAATCCAGAAATCTCTACAAACATATCTTTTCCCGCATGTTTGAACACACAGAGCCTGAAATGGGAACAGAGCGTAATGCTCATTCCCATGTGCTTCACTTTTTTATTAACCATCACTGCCCTCACTGCAGCTCATTACAGCTCATATAGTGGAGTGAAAAGATCTGGAGAGAGGCAGCCAGCAATACCACCTCCCATACAGCTTTCCTGAGGGGCATTTCCCTTACCAAAGCAAAGGCTTTGTAATCTGAGCCCAGCAGGTACGTTGATGGAGCTAGTGTGTGTGTGTGTGTGTGTGTGTGTGTGTGCTGCATAGCAACACTGGGGGAAAGGAATGGGAGGTCAAAACAAAGAAAGGAGGAGGAAAGAGCTAGAACCATATCTGCATTTTACAAATGTTAGTGCGTATGCATTCATGCAAGTACTCAAGTTTTCATGATGCTGACATGTTGAGGTGTTGAGAATAAGCTCACACATCAGCAACATCTGGTGCGCGAAATATCTGAAAATACAATCATCACCTCAGAGACTATAGTTAGAAAAGATAAGATAAAGTGGGAACTCTTTACCCACCCTATTTGACGTTTGGAAGCAGCATACAAACCCACTATAATGTAATTTTAAGCAGATATAGGAACATTTTACTTTATGTTTATAATGTGTCATGACGGATTTATGGACAGATAATAAATTATGTATAAAACAGTATAACACAGCTGTATTATATTTAATGATATGTGATCACAGCTTATATATAAAACTTAAATACCTTGAAGGTTCATTCTTTACCTTGGACATAATAGTTTGACTTTTTAAACTTTTTAACTCACTAGACTTACTAGATCTTTCAGCTGCATCTAATGGGTTTCATTAGCGGATGGAGTCTACTCTCAACTTTTCGTAGAGAATGAAGAGGTATTTATTAATAAGTATGGACATATCGTATATGATTACAACTGTGTTACATTATACTGCAAATTTTAATTATCTGTTTATTCATCACTTACAGAGGCTTCTCAGGGGAGTTATAAATGTATTAATGTCCTTATCTGTGCTTATCTGTGCTTAAATGCTTATAACTACATTATAGGGCAATATAGAGCATTATAAACATTTAATTATTGTTTATATTCTGCTTATGAATGCTAAATGGTGGGGTAAAGATTTACCATTGATCCCAAACAGCACAAGAAATGGACCAGAGAGGTAGGTAGATAAAAGACATTTATATATTTAACACATTAAAGTGCATAATGAAATGCTCAATATTTTCTGATAAAGTAACATAGTAGATATAGTATATTTATAATATATATTTATATGTAGTTTGTATGAATAAATCAAACAATGTGAAACATAACATAAAAATATAAAATTAATATTTGTATAAACATGTAATATATGTTTTAAACATGAGATAACAGAATACAGTAGCATAGTAGAAGAATTATATGACATAATACAGGAAATATAGTTTGTTATTGTGCAGCAATCATACAGACATAAAGGACTCTTTAATAATTAATTTCTGATACGACACCATCATCAGCAGGTGACTGTAGCAGCATGAATAAAAACAGTGAAGATGTATAGCTGCAGTAATTAGACGATGAGCGATGACAAAGCTAATAGAGTCACAGAGGGGTGTTGATACAGTGTAGTGCTCACCGCTGTTAACATATCTTATGCTGGTTATTAGTAGTGTAGGAAGACATTCATCTATTAGAACCAGCCACCTGTTTACCGTCAAGCTCAAAGAGGGAGGCAGCATTGTTGCAAGCAGCAGTGGGGAGTCCCTCAGGGCTCTGTTCTTGGACTTCTTAATTTCAGCTCCTTGAAATGTTGCGGGCTGAAAAAGTGGAAATTTTTGGGAGAATTTCCTGTGCTGCATTGAGACTGCTCATTAATCATTTTCTGCCCATCACACAGACGCCTCTGCCAGCACCAGCAAGCAAGTCGTCGGGAACGTATCTGCAGCTTGCACGGTTCCACAGGTTGCTGTCATTATGGCAGCAGGGAGGCGTAAGGGCAGAAAAAGAGGGAGATAGAGGGAGGGAGGGAGGATCCAAAAATAACCTGCCAGAAATTAGTTGATATGAAGCTGTTCATAGGAATGATGGATGGATTTATAATGTGCTCCTAATGACCAGCTTTAATGAGCCAGTTGAGGTTTTGTGCTCTGAAACTCAAATGGCTTAAATTGGATGAACAAAATCAGAAAAGTGCCTTTCAGAACGGAGCGGAGCCCCATTTTATCCTCCACTCTTTCACGTGAGAGCACGAAAGAAAGGCACACTTAAATGTGCTTGACTGTGAAATGCTTTTATCAGTTTAAAGCAGATGCCGCTAACACATATTGGAACTGTATTTCTGATGTGCATGTGTCAATCGTATCATTGATTAAGAGCCAGGTAATCCATCTGACGTGGAGATTATTGGATCAGTGCAGCACCTGCTCCAGGCTGATTCCCCTGAATAAAATGGTTGTGTTAATCCGTATAGGAGGAGGTAGTCCTTCAGGCTGAAGCAAGGACAGGGAGCGCTGCAGTCAGGCGAAAGGATGCCTGGCGGTGTTTGAAAGCCTGAGTTATTGAGAGGCTGTCTGAACTGGAGCTGCTTCCTCTTTGCTCATATTGGCGTTTTTTTGAGGAATTGGGGTTTGGAAGCAGTGGAAGAAGGGGGTTGTGTGGCTTTCAGTCAGTCATACAGGGTAATTTAAGCCAGATTTAGGTGAGCTGTCTCCAAGGTCATGGCAAATAGAGGTGCAGGGAAGAAGTACAGGTCAGCAGCGTAGGCTTGGGAAAGGAAGTCATTCGGACAAATTCACCATAGATGCTGTGGTGACTGTTGAAATATAACAGCTTTCCCAGCACTCAGTGTGTTCCTTTTACCATTTTGAGGAACATAATAAAAATGTCTCACTGCTAGCTGTTCAAGATATAAAGTAACCATGAGGGACTTTGGTTAACTGTTAGTTTTACCACTTTAAACAGCTAAAATAAACACCCAGCGTTCATTAGTGCACAGCCATTACTTCCTTGCTATGTCATTCATGAGATCCGGAGTCAAATCTCTCAGGTTACTTTGCTACTGTCAAATGTCATGTTTTACAACTGCTGGGTTTTATTATGGGCCCTGTGGCTTCTATACAATGGGCCTCACTGTGGAATGTGCCATAACACCCTCCCTGCTCCATGTATGCGTGCACTTACGTACAGCCGTAGTGACACGTTGTGTAATGGAGACAGTTATATCAGGGTGCAATGCTTTTTGGCAGCACAGACACATGATGCCACTATGAGTGTATGTTGTTATTGGAAAAAGCAGAGAGCTGAGTGGTGTCAGGGCTGCTGCATAGCACCTCATCAGTTAGCCCAACAGTCCAGAGGAAGGATTGTTTAAATTTGGCTCTGTGCCTCATCTTGAGTTACGTCCAGATGGTCGATGAGAAGTCGAAATACGGGGTCCTGCTTGGTCAAGCGTTGGGCCAGTCGAGGTTTCAATTCTGAAATGTCCAATAATTTTATGTGACATCCTATATAAGCTTCTCCTTAAGAATAATAAAAATGAATAATAGGATAAAAGAATACTGCTGCTGATGCTCAAACATTCACTGTATTTTTTGAGTTCGCTGCACAAGGTCACAAAAATGTGTTCTGGCTTATTTAATCAAAACTGTGGCGTGTCTTGCGCCAGATGGCCTTCTACACCAAATGATTTCACCTGCATGGCAATCAGACATTGGGTCTATAGGTACCGAGTCATTAAAAGCAAGCTGACATGTTGCTGGTCATGCGTTTTATCACTGAACATGCACTGAATGTTTCCATGTGCTTTTGTTTAGAGACCCACTTCTTTTTTCTATTTCATTCATTCACTCTGAGTTACTATTACTTTGCATAAGCTATGTAGAATAATGTGGAATAAAAAAAAACTCTACCTCCTGAGCCACAGCAGCTCATTGTTTTTGGTTTATACTAATTTTCACTGAAAAAAAACAATTTAATGGATTAGTAGGAAACTGTTTGCTAACATTTATTCGATAGCTGTAGTGGAGAGATGATTTGATCAACATCTTAACTTCTAATGCATGGGGGGCAACTCACTGAACAACTTAATAAGGTGATAATGTGTAGAATATGTGTGTTTTTCAGGTTGTTGTGCCGTTTTTCTGCCTTCAAGTGGTCAAGAAAATGAAGTAATGCAGCTGTAAGAAATAAGACCAAGTCATTAGCTTCTCTTGGTGTCTGTGTTGCATTAACAATACATTGTGATTTACCAGGACAATTACTGAAGTGACTTTGCGGATTTATTTATAGTTTGTTCCAATTTATGATTTGATGTGAGCCTCAGTCTTTATTTCTGGCGTAGATTATTTAATTTCAGTGTTTGTGTGTTTTCTTGGCATCATTTTGCAGTTTCATGTTTTCTGTTGAATTAATGGAGGGCGAGAGGGCAGATTACCTGCAGCTGTGCTTAATTAGAGGCCTCCTCGCTCCCCTGGCAGTGATTGGTCCGTACCTGCAGTAACAGTAGAGGAAGGCCAACAAAGAGTCACACAGTGGGATAGACTGAGCTGCTGGCCCATGAGACACAGTGGTGAGCTGTGCACACAGATATGAGGTCACAAGGAGCCTGCAGAATGCGACAGGTGGGAAGTGAGCCTGGTGGACCAGGTGACGATGATAATGATAATAATAATAATGAGAGGCAGGAGGATATATAGCCATATTGTGTGTGTCTGTGGTGCACAAATTATGTAGAGATGCCTGAAAAAGCAAATAAACATTAATGCCTAATGTGATTTCCATCTGGGTAATTAAACACTAATCAAATGGATGCAGTGCTGTATTTTTTTTTTTAACCCTCACATTACCAACTCTGCAGTTAAACAGTCAACTGGAGTTGTCAGATGATGTGAATATAGTGCATGTAGGGTGAAATTGGGACACAGCATGCTAATGTCTCCGCATGATGTGGCTCTGAGCAGAAATAAATGCTTAAACAACTGTATCATTTGAATTAGTCCTGAAATTCCTGTTTCACTTTGAATTTCTTACCTGTTTTGTTTCTTTAATTCCTGCACTCTCTGATTATCCACACCTCCCCAGTACGCACCTCCCAGATTCCCTCATCAGCCACTTCCCTACTTAAACCGGTTCCCTCCCATTGCTCTTTGCCAGATTGTCTTGTGTTTCCACCAAGCCTTTTGCTCAAGCCTCTATTGCGCTGCCTGGCCTTTTTGGGTTTTTGACCTCGGCCTGCCCCAGCTTCTGTTTCTACCCTGTCCACTGCGTATGTGACTTTTTGCTATTAAACTCACTTAAGAGGCTTCCTCTTTGTCTGCTCCTGAGTCCTCTCCACGGTGCCTGGCAGACTGAATCACAGGTTAGAGTATAGAATTTGATCCCGTCACTAAAACAACACAGTAAAATATTTTTTTGAACCCAAGAATGGGGCTGGCTTGCTCAGGCACTGACTGTACAACTACACAAATGGCGCTGTGTAATATTGTAATACCATATCATTTATAAACCCAGGCCCACAATCATTAACTCTTCTGTAGACTGGGATCATATGAAAATGGCACACTAGCTGCACACCCTCCATTCACACAATGACAAGATATTTAACTGGTCTCTCAGAGTCCCATTCATCATCAAGGCTGTCTTTTGGAGAGGAGCACATTTCCCCTTCCACTTTTGTCTGTAAGATGAACAGCTCCACTGGCTCAGCTCTGGCTCTGTCTCATTTTATCTCTCTCTGTACTCTCAGCATCTCTGTACTGTGGGACGACACCACTGATGGCTTTTACAACTTCAAGCTGTTGGGTTTTAGCTTGAAGTGTATTGTTGCAGTTGGATTAACGCTGATGGCCAGCATGATGATCGTGCATACATTAAAGAATCATCACCACATTTTATTTTTAAATGTAGCCCTTTTAATCCACCACAGTGAACAACATTCTTAAAAATATGTGCATGTAAATCATGTCAACTTCCCTCCGCCCATATCGTCACACCACATATTTCATGCAAGTGAAGATAGCGCACAAACATCCGAAAGGCTTTTATTTCTTTGTTCCAGAAGGGCACGCATCTCAAAAACGCATCTTGTAGTAATCCATGTGTTAATTGCTTCTCCACAATGTAATCTGGCATGTCATAATTTCCTGCAAATCAAATCGAAGATCATTCTAATTACCCCCTTCTGGTCTCAGAGAGATGAGATGTCGGGTGTAGACATTTAACCAAGACTGGGTCATTCCTCTGGTTCTAGATCTAGATATTCATACTTTCATCCCCATCAAACTTGATTATTGTAATCCACTTTAATCTGGTCACAGCAGGTGAAAGAGCCAAATTCTACAATTTATGCCTTTTTATATTTTATGATTCTGATTTATTGGTCACAAAGAAAAGTACAAGTCTGAACTTTCTCTTTTCTTTTCATGATATAACTTTGAGCTGAACTTAAGTCAGTGTACTCCTTTAAATCCTTAATAAATATTAATTTTGGTCTCATGGCTTTCTCTTAACTGATGGAAATTTGTTGTAATAATTTTAAATAATTTTATCTCATTTCATCTTTTACCTCTTTGGGCTTTATGTATTTTGTTATATTTCTATTCCTTGTTCAATTGTAAAGCACTTTAACTTTTTTAAGTTTTAAAAGCACCATGTAAATAGATATTTGCTGTTATTATCAAAGAGTCTTATAGGAAATTTTGTGA
The DNA here is from genome assembly GCA_036023855.1 of Gadopsis marmoratus. Taxonomy (NCBI): domain Eukaryota; kingdom Metazoa; phylum Chordata; class Actinopteri; order Centrarchiformes; family Percichthyidae; genus Gadopsis; species Gadopsis marmoratus. The sequence continues at coordinate 53,466 of JAVQJF010066952.1, read as the reverse complement.
CTGTGCCACTTAGCAAATACAGGGGAGGGTCAAAAATGTTTAATTAAATAAATCAGTATGGCAGCAAAGCCACCGGTGCACCACTATCATGCACTGGACCTTTGACAATACTCTTAATTAGCATATGATTGCATCAGTGGGTATTAATCCCTCCTAAATAAACCAAGTTGCAGTCACACTTAAAGAATGATTGAGGTCGACACAAGCGATGGATTTGCGATCGCTTAATGGCTTGGGCTCTTGATTGATGGCCGCTGAGGTGTCAGGCCGAGGCTTCTGCGACTTCATTTTTTCTCTGAACTTGACCTTTCATTTTCCCTCTCAATACTCATAATGATTCATCGTCCTCAAGCATGCTGATGAGTGCTGAGCCGACAGTAATGCTGACTGATTGATGAATGTGAGTCATAGTGGGATGCTTGTCAGTGACATACAACATTTTGAACTGCAAAGTGCTGGATGATGCTGCATCTGTACGTTAGATCATTAATTAGGATGACTTGAGTGAAAATTGTTTTGTATTCTGCATGATGAGATGGTGACTCTGCAGTCTCGTACCTTGAATAAAATCTCAAGATGCCTGTTTTCACATAAACCTGTATGTTTCATGGGAGCCAGCTGTCTGTACTGTGAGCATCGTTTCACAGAGGGCTTTGTTCGAGCAATCTCTGCTGGTTTGTGTGTCAAAGTTTGCTTGTGCGTCTGTTGTGTGATTGTCTCTTATACAATTATGTCCTGTAATAGTACAGACACACACCACTGCCTCTCTGAGGGTCCAGGCCCTTTCCCCGTGCCCCCCCCCTCCATCCCACCTGGTATAGCTGTCAGAGGCATGGCTCTGTGCCTTGGCATGCAACACACCAACTCCCTGGCACGTTGTCTGGTTGCGGGACTGAGGGATGGGTCCATGCCAAGTGGGGTTCTTCCGATCTTTGTGGCTGTCCACTCTTTTCCACCTGTTCAATGGGAACCTGAAATGCACCTCCAGTGGCCTCCATATGCCACCCAGATTCGTACCAGCCACTCGCTGCACTGTGACAGATGAGTCTTTATTAGCAACGTGTTAGACAAAGTCATACCAAAACAATTAACACAGGTCAAATATTATGGCATAACTTAATGTTAAGCCATTTTGTACAACAAATTAATTGTAGCCATTTTTTTACATACACAATAAAGTGACTACTTCCAGGCCCTTACAGTAATACTAATGCTGATACCATTAACAATGGCTCTGTTCTGTTCAAGTGTCCCAGTGAGCCAACATGTACAACACCAGGGCCCTAAAATGGCAGCTGCTAAATGGAATTCAGCCATCATTAATTTTATTATTCATGTGCTTTTCCTACTGTGAAAATGTAATTGTGTTGTTTACAGCTGCTGGCTATAACTTTTCATACTTTCAAACAAAGGTTATTATGTATATAATGTCACATTTGTGATTTTGTTTAACATAATTGTTGCTTCTATGTAGTAAAATGACTTCAACAGACCAGGTAGCATGAACCCAGTTAGTCAGCAGTGGCATTAACAACAGGATAGGTTCATTGTGACAAACCTTATTAAATAGATTTTTCAATAGCAGTTGGGAATCAACGCAGAATTAATTTTGCCATGCTCTGCCATATAGATGAAGATAACAACTATATATTAATTAAAACAACATTTCAGCTTAAAATGATTCTGATTACACCGCAGTGTTTTGCTATTTTTAATTGGCTCCCATGACAGAATTTACAATATGATTAAATGGCATTTTACCATAAAAACGCAGGTAATGAAATGAAAGCTTTGCAGCCCCTACCTTTGTTTCTATCCTGTAGGGACTAATATTTAATTACAACCTCTGTCATTAATGAACAAGTTAAAATAAAACACGTACAATAAATATTTACAAAACAGGAATTTAACTTCTATATAATTATTTTACCTTTGCTTTTATAGTTGCAGATTGCAACACTGTTCCCTTTTGGTCAATTCGGTTTGTATTTGGCACAAATAGTAATGATTTTCCAGTTTTCCCCTGGCATATTAAATATTTTGCAGTTTTTTAAACAGTGCACTTGCAATTTTGGCACAGACGATTCAGACTCGTTGGAGCTCTGTTACCCTCCCATGTTGCTTTGAAAGCACATGTAGCCAAATGCTGATTTCCAGACCTCCTTTAAAGATGACAAATGCAGAAAACAGTGCTGTGAAAAAGTATTTGCCCCTTCCTGATTTCCATGTTTCAGATCATCAAACTAATTTTAATATTAGACAAAGATAACCAGAATACATACAAAATGCAGTTTTTAAATAATGATTTTGTTTTATTAAGGGAAAACAGCTATCCATACCTACCTGCCCCTTGCCCCCCCTTGTTAAATCATGAATTAACTGTGACTAACCACATTTTTTGGAAAGCTGAGTTCAATTTCACTAGCCACACCCAGGCCTGATTACTGCCAGACCTGTTGTATCAAGAAATCCATTAAATTGAACCTGTCTGACAAAATCAAGTAGGCTAAAAGATCTCGAAAAGCAACACATCATGCTAACACATCATAATAAAGAAATTCAAGACCAGATGACAAACAAAGTCATTGACATCTATCAGTCTGGAAAGGGTTCAAAGCCATTTCCTAGGCTGTGGGACTCCACCAAACCACGGTGAGAGCCATTATCCACAAATGGAGACAACCTGGAACAGTGGTGAACCTTCCCAGGAGTGGCCGGGCGCATCGACGACTCATCCAGGAGGTCACAAAAGAACCAAGAGCAACATCTAAAGAACTGCAGACCTCACTTCCCTCAGTTAAGGTCAGTGTCCATGATTCAACAATAAGAAAGAGACTGGGCAAAAATGGCATCCATGGGAGCGTTCAAAGGCAAAAACCACTACTGACCAAAATGAACATAAAGGCTCGTCTCACATTTGCCAAAAAAATATCTTGATGATCCCCAAGACTTTTGGGGAAATATTCTGTGGACTGACGAGGCAAAAGTTGAACTTTTTTGGAAGGTGTGCGTCCCGTTACATTTGGCGTAAAAGTAACACAGCATTTCATAAAAAGATCATCATACCAACAGTAAAACATGGTGGTGGTGGTAGTATGACGGTCTGGGGCTGCTTTGCTGCTTCAGGACCTGGACGACTTGCTGTAATTGATGGAACCATGAATTCTCCTCTCTACCAGGAGATCCAGAAGGAGAATCTCTGGCCATCAGTTCGAGACCGCAAGCTCAAGCGCACTTGGGTTATGCAGCAGGACAATGATCCGAAACACACCAGCAAGTCCACCTCTGAATGGCTTAAAAAATAAAATGATTAAAAAAATAAAATGAAGGTTTTGGAGTGGCCTAGTCAAAGTCCAGACTTAAATCCAATTGAGATGCTGTGGCATGACCTTAAACAGGCCGTTCATGCTCAAAAACCCTCCAATGTGGCTGAATTAAAACAATTCGGCAAAGAAGAGTGAGCCAAATTTCCTCCACAGCGATGTAAAAGACTCAATGCCAGTTATTGCAAATGCTTGATTGCAGTTGTTGCCACCAAAGGTGGCACAACCTGATATTAGGTCTAGGGAACAATTACCTTTTTCACATGGGGCCAGGTAGGTTTAGACAGCATTTTTCCCTTAATAAAATTAAATCATTTAAAAACTGCATTGTATTTACTTGGGTTATCTTTGTCTAACATTAAAATTTGTTTGATAATCTGAAACATTTAAGCGTGACAAATATGCAAAAATATAAGAAATCATGAAGGGGGCAAATACTTTTTCATAGCACTGTATATTAACATAGGAATCACAGTCATTTCATGCATGTTTATTGGTCACCCACCCACTTTGCCTGAAAAATGAAGTTGAAGGAATATTAATCATAATATGCCATTTAGATGATTTTGAAGTCTTGGCTGCATGCTGTGTATTTTGAGTAATGTAATCATACTGTATATTAACAAATTAAGGCAATAATGTAACTTTAAATGCAAGAATGAAGTGGTCTCTTTCCCTCCATCTATCCAAGCTTTAATTATACCATATTGTAGTGGTTGGCAGTACTTTTGCGCCATTGACCATCATACATTTTGGAAGAGTAGTCCCTGACATTTTAAAGACCAGACTGGCATGCTGAAATGTTCTCTTTGTTCTTCACAATAATGTCTGAGCTGAACTGCTGTCTTCTCCCTCATAGTGACTTGTGTTTATGACTCTCACTGAAAGTCATTTCAATAATTAAACATTTCCATCATGAATTAGCCAAACTGATTCTTAAAAATACATATGCTCTCCTTAAGCTGGCAGAGTGAATGTTGCAGGATCTTTTGTTCTGATCGCACTAATACGGAAAAGGAATAGTAATGTTCCTAAAAGAGCTCAATACATCACAGGAATGTGTTTTCCCACTAGTGACTTCGGCACTCAGCTTGTACAAGCCAAGTGCACTGTCTTGGGGTTATGAATGGCTTAATTGGCAGTAGCGCCGCAAGTGTCACACAAAATGTCAGCAGTGAAAGAGAGGCTACTGGTACAAACTCCCCAGTGTAGTGACAGTATCAAGAGAGAGTTTCTGTAAGGCGCTGTGTGAGTTCAGAGAATAGTCTGGGTTGATTTCCTGTCATCGCAGGCACATAATGACTTCCAAAACATGTCGTTGTGGAAAAGCTGTAGAAGACGTATTCAGATCTTTTACTTAAAGGGTATTTTTAAATCTGGGACCACTCTTCAACAAAAAAGGTCCATCTCTGTAGGGATCCTTTCCATTATGTTGTCAGACGCCTGGAATGAGCCTGTCGGTGGCAAAAACAAGCACTTTCCACGGGTGCAATTGCCCGTAAGGTTTACGTTGCAGCCATTGCAGCCCGTTCGCAGATGCCAGCAAGGCAATCTACTGGACCAATTCCAAAACTTTTGCTAAGTACTAGTCATTTAGACTGCAAAATTTAAAAAAACAACAAAAATAGGGCCCAGGTTTAAAATGACCAGAGATTTAATCATTTATGAATAAGAAGAAATAACAAAGTGAAAAATACTTTACTAAAAATAAAAGGCATGCAAAAAGTAATTATCAGACAAATACTTTGTTTTTCGTTTCAAAATAGTCTCCCCACAAGCCCTCTTAAAAATGTGAACTACAATTCCAACTCCATCTGCTGAGGAAGATCATGTGATATGCCCGAAAGCACCAGAACACCTATCAAACGGACCTTAGCTGTGGTGAGGTTATTTTGTCCAGTACTGTTTCCAATTTTATATCCAAAGTTACTGGATTTTTATTGGTGCATTAATCCATCCATCCATTACCCAACCAGGGTGTCGGGTGGCTAGAGCCTATTCCAACACACTGGACAGGTAACAGGTTTGTCACAGGGTGATTGACACCTAGACAGACAACCATTCACATTCACACCTACAGGCAATTAAAGACTTTTCAAAGACTCTAACCTGCATGTCTTTGTACTGTGGGAGGAACGTGAAGCACCTGGCAGGAATCCAGACGGACTCGTGATCATACAGTAATTTCTTAATCAACATTTGGTGTTGTAATTGGTCAGGGTGGAGATCATTTTAGCTACTTTACATACTGTTGGGTAGTCAGATCTTAAGCAATGCATTATATTTCATAGGATATGTTAGTATAGCTCTCAAAAAGAAAGAAAATGTAGTGTTGCAGAAGTATAAGGCACATTAAATGGAAATACTCAAGTATTAGTATGTTACTACCTCCAAAACTGTACTGAAGTGGAGTTTATTGTAATTGAATTACTGCAGTTTGGCAATTAATTAAACACAATAAAACCATTGACAAAGCAGTCCAGCCAACCAGATTCCCACCGCCACACTTTTCAGTGTTACCAGTGTCATTCATGACTACGACAACGATCTTCTCTCTGGAGAAATCTCCTCACCTGGTTATGTGCCTTATGACATGGTTACCAATAGTTTTTTCCTCATTCAATCTTCATTTATCCAAGTAAAGTTGAACAACCTTGTTTACTTGTCTGATCCTGTTCTCCTTCGCTCATTCGTACCCAGGATCTGCCCATTGCTTAGTTTGATGTTGTCCACTTATCCACCTCTCTGCCTTTCTCAAGCACCTCAAAAGTATTGTTGAATGCTGCATTAAACCTGCATTCATGTGTTGTTGGAATAATCGGAAGAATGCCCCCTCAAATCATCTCATCTCCGAAAGTCTGCAAAAATGTTGGTACACAGTCATAAGTTGATGTCATATATACAGAAACATGGCAGACAACAGTAAATGTTTAGTTGATGGTAAGAAACATTTGATTAATTCACGTATTGCATGTCAATTTTTTGTTCCCATGTCATTTGTAATATGGTATTAGTCATAACCATTAGTTGCTGTCCACATAGTGATCTAGATTAGTTTGAAAAGTTATTTATTTGCATCAACCCTGATAACAAGTCAGGTAAAGCAATATTTTAGTGGTTTTTAGGAATGTACTGGTGCAGCAGGGAGAATAGGATTCCTGAAAACAGCTATCAACACTCATCTTGCAGCGTCCATGTTATTTCCACATTACGACTTAAAAGCTCATGAACACACTGAAGTTGGAAGAATGACTTCCCAACTTGGGAAATGGGACCATCCGAGGAGCATGTGATATTGTGGACAAGCAGACATTTATACACAGCATGTTTTTGGGATTCATTTATCCTACTGAATTTGACTTCAGTAGAATTAAGGCTGATGACTTTATTTAGTATTATATACATATATATAGTATTACATATAGTAGTAGGTGTCATCCATTGTACAAGTGATTTAATATTCTCTTAACACTTTGAGTGTGAATATATTTCTGCTATATTTCACCTTCAAAGTCGGCAACCGCTCAATCTCCTGGGAGCGTTCGTCACACCACACTGCACAAACGCCACGATTTATACAGCAGCTGGTGCAGTAAATGTGCTGTAATTGCACAGTCACACATGGATTTGGGTGTGTTCATAGTATCGCACCAAATCTATTCATCTGCAGTCCATGTGATAATGATGCTTGCCTTAGCGTCAAACCCACCACCTCCTATTTCCCTCTCAGCCCTTCTGCATGTTATTTAAGGCTATTGTTATTATGCCCGTTCACTGCCCTCATATAAGCATCTGTCCCTCGATGCATTGCTGGTTGATTGGAGGAAATCCTCTTTAATTATGCTCTGATTGGGCATCAGCAGTGATCTCCACAGTAATGACCCGTGCTGGGAGGTGTTACAGGAGCAGATTTGGAGGCGCTATCCTGTTAACAAGGAGCCTGCTGAGACAAGCTGCGAGCAACACCGCTCGGAGATGTGTGATTTCAAGCAAGGCCTACTTGTGCCAGACAGTTGGTGGTTGGTGATCTGCGAATCACTTTCGTTTTTATTGTTATTGAATATGACACTGAAGAAAAACTAGCATTCTTTAGCTGAGAAAATGCAAGAAAATACAAAGGAAAATTTAACATTTATTGATTTTTTTTTTGTTTCTTGGTCAACCCACAGAGGGCTCTGCAGATGAATTTAGGCCTTTTTACAGTTATTTTTTCTTTTGAATGTCACACATTAGTCAAAACTGTGAAAATAAGGGTGAATAGCTTTAAAGACAACATGCACTCTATTGGGATTTATATGCTATCTTCTTATTTTTGCTATAGCAGGAGGACGCTTAACACAGACTGACTCATCCATTATCCTTATTGATTTCTTGGTCTACATATACTGTAATTTGACCCTTTTTATCCTCATCATCCCAGATCATAATCTACAGAACTAAAGTCAGAGTAATGGTTTTGTTATTTAGCCTACTAACCCTAAAATGTAGACCTCCTGATTTTGTTTATGACCCCAGGATAACAATGATGCGCTGTATTGAATTAATTTGAAGACGAAATCCTTAATTATTCTGGACCATGAACGGCACAACACTCATTTTTCTCAATCACATAAGGTTAAACTGTTCTAGTAAGTGTATAAGATCCAATGTTTAATGATTTTCAGATTTTTTTTCTCTGGTGTGTGAGGTTGACATTTTTGTTTTTTATTGAAATGTCTTGAGAACTATTGGATGGATTGCCATGATAAACGTGTGCGCACATCCTTCAATAACTTTGGTGGTATCCTAAATTTTCATTTTCAAGAACAAATATTTTGTCCAATATTTTGTTTTATTGTGAAATATCTGCAAAACTAATGACATTTCCATCATCTGCCAGCACGCTAAAGATGGTGACACTGGTAACAATGGAATACCTGCTAAACATCAGCATGTTAGCATGGTCATTGTAAGCATGTTAGCATCTTGACCTGAGAATTTAACTAGTTTCCAGTACAGTATATATGTTTGATATCATTTCACCACATGCAAATATGCAGTACAATGTTGCAAAAACATTTCATCAGTGTTGATATGACAGACCCGACATGCTGTCAGTTACGTAGGTCTCAGCGACAGCCACAAAAGAACCATTGCAACTTTTCATGAGAAATTTGACTGTAATTTGCAAAGTAAATCAGCACCGTTATGTAATGGTCATTGTCCACTGTTCAGATACAGTAATACACTTACAGTAAATGCAAATGAGCATGCCGTAGCTCCATGATTGATACCTAAATGGAAAAAATGAACATTGTTTCCTTTGGAGAACAAAGAAAGAACTATTGATCATTGCTGAAAACAACCCTGGCTACCCTTGTGCTCCGTAGGCTACATGCAGAGTAATTCTCTGGAGGATGTATTCCAGACGTAATGAGAAAGAAACATTGGGGTAAACAAATCGACTTTTTTTTTTGCAGGCAGACCTAATTACAGGGCAGGAATAAATAACTATTGGAAAGGAGACAGGCACGCTAGTGTAATGCATAGTAATAGGCGATGGGGAGTTAATGCGTCATTTTTCTGCCTGACACATTGCTCTGGCATGTTCGCTTCACAGTGAAGTTCTCTGATCATACAGATGTTTAGCTGCTCTGACATGGGAATGTTGTTTGCAGCCGTTTCTGCTAAATTTAATTTGTACATTTTTACATTTCATTAGCTTCTGTTTATCCTAAATATACTGCAAGGGTCATTTTGGCCCCATAGTGAATTAAAATATGTAATTAAGCTCCTCCTATAAGGGCGGATAAAAGAGACGGTAATCAGGTTTCACATTAACCTTGGTGTTTAAATGGAATATATAACTGAATGATGGGAAGGATCATTTTAACAGAGACGCCTCGCTACAGATGCATCTGCTTCAAAAATACCATGGCAGAGCAAAACGTCTGGGTGCGCCTGGGGCGGTCTGGCCCATGTGTCACATCGATAAGCACTGGAACCGTTGAAAATATTTTCACTTTTATGCACTTCTGGAAGAAAGTGTGTCATAAGAAATGGGTGCATCCCAGGCGCTTCATATCATCATTGGTTTTTCAGGTCCAGTGAAGTTTGGGAGTTTCTTTTTTTAGTGTGCCCACCTAACCTCAAACCACCTCTTCTACATCTACTTTATGTTTCCCAGAATGCCTTTCAGCATCCAGTGTGGGGACCTGCACTTGTTGCCTTCACTCAAAGGTCAACACGTGTACATTGTTACAGCCACACCATTTACTCAAAACAAGTCGTGATTTCTTAGACATTTTCGACCTTTATGTAATTGTCACAGGACGTATTGAGAAAGAGCGGACTGAATGTAGGATTTAATTATGTAGCACTTTCCCAGTATCCCCTAACCATGAGATACAGTGCCATGGGTTCTTTTACCCTTATCCTACCCATGTAAACCCTTCAAGTTTAAACAGTATCAAGCTGACAATGAGGAAAATTATACCATGTAATTTATATACACAGATTTAAATAAAATAAATCACATTCAGTGTATGTTTAGTGCATCACTTATGCTATCCTAGCACAACAAATACACAAAAGCCCTTCTATGAAAACTAAAAAATGACATGACAGCAAACACTCCTTAAAGATTAACTGGACCCTGAGGTCGTTTATTGGTCAAGCGTGATACACACACATACACACATTAAGGCAGCAGCAATGCTCAAACACACACACACACACACACGCAGTCGTGTCGCACGTTGAAACTTGTCATCTGCCTTTAACCCATTCGGCCATCCTTCCTCCGACGACAGCTGGAGCAGTGGTCACCCTTCTATACGGCAACCGTGGACCAAGTCCAAGTGCCCATACCCTGTCTTAAACGTGATGTAAACTTATGACAATTTTGCCATTATCAAACAAAAAGCTGGTAATAAACAAATAAACACCCCTTGCAACTTGTGTGCGTTGTGAGCGGTAACTTAGAGCAATACTATTGGCGTCTTTGCTCGCCTGAGCAATGCAAACGCAGATTTCTCACCCAAGGCAAAAAAAATTTAAACATTCCTTCCTTCATAATAAGCAAGGGTGCCATAATACTATAATAATATAGGTGCTATCATACTGTATCTTGAGCTTGAAGGTTCATTCCTGACCTTGGAAAGAGCAGTTAAACTGAATATTCTCAACACACGTTCCTAAAAAGCTTTCAAACACATCTTGTGGAAGCACACGTCAGTCAGGAAGCAAACGTGGGTGTCTGCATAATCATTTTAAAACATCTCCTTTTCTGTGACGTGATAACAAATGACCACATCTTTAATTTGTTCAGTTTTCTGATGACATTAAAAACAACTCAGTAACGTGAACATTAGAGGACCTCTAAGAGCTGTTTTCTGTCTGTCTTTCTAAGTGTCATGGTTCTTTGCTTCCTTCACACATGCAATTCATAAAACCAAGAATGATCCAAGAGGCATCACAGATCAAGGCATGATGTGGCAGTGACTGTTATGTCCCCGCTCTCTCACTCTGATCAGAGTGTTCATGCAGTTCATGACAGATGAGGTGGAGTGGAGAGAAAAAAAATCCTTATAACTGAATATTCCCTTCACTGTAATCGTTTCAATCTGCTCTGCCAGAACAGATTGCGGTATTTTGCTTCCCTGTTGGAGTGCTGTACATATCTCCTCCCTCCCTCCCTCTCTTATATCCCCTCTCCCTCTCCCCTTTTCCCCATTATTGCAATATGGCACTCTCCATTTCATTGTCAGTCTGGGCAGCGCTGTTGTAGCATAGAGTCGATACATTGTGCCTAGCCCACTGGCCACCTCCCTGGTGAAGGCCTATGATCATCCATCATGGATAAAACATTACGCTACACCCGTGTGGCCACAAGATCCTGATTAGGCTGAAAATGGAAGGATAAGCACAGAAAATATGCTAGTAAAACTGGCCACCTACTATCAAAATGAAACTCTTAAGGAATCCTCTTCCCTATTTGTCAGGTCAAATTGAATGCATTTTTCTGGACTGAGAGAGCGTGGAGCATGCAAGATTAGGTGTTACTTCTTGTTCTGTATTTTCCGGTGATCCCCGAGCCCCATTTAAGGAGTTGCAGTCCCTGTTGATTGAGTGAGCCCCTGTAAGTGGCCATGGCAATTCCAACAACAACAGTCAACCTCCTCTGGCAGGAAGATGGCCCTTAACCACAAGAGCTGTGGCTGGAGAGGGGGAGGTGTTGTGGGAGGTGTGCCAGGAGGAAGGCAGCTTGCGGTCGTACATCTTGGGAAGGCTGCATGTGTTGCCCAGACAGCCCCTTAAATGACTTCACCTCATTTCAATGGTGCTCATTACGAGCGATAGAAAGCCATCCATTCAGGGCAGCCGTATAAAACAAAACCAACCCCATCTGGAGAGAGGACAAGAGGGTGTCAACATGGGAGTATAAAATTGATTGGGGTCTGTAAATACTGTGAATGGTAGAGGGTTGTTCGTCTCATCATTTTTTAGTGGTCTCTAATTTTTACACACTTCACTCCTTGTCACAATTACTGCAACATATTTTGAATTTTACTGTATCAACGGGGTTCCCATGAAATCTCTAAACATTCACTCAAAATTCAAGTGTTGGCCTCTTTAAACATATTTCAATGGCTATAACTCAAAGCCAGGCACCGTGACAAAATCCACACAGCATCGAGTATTCATTTTGATGCCCGTGTTTACGCTGCTTGGTTTGGTAGCCTTGCGTCTCCAAGCAGCAGGCTCCTGCTGGGATGAATCCTCTGCCTTCACAAGATGGAGTCCAAGATAGAGGAGGGGAAGATGAGCAGAAGACTCTCGAGACTACATTATCTTCCACTGTCAAATTCGTTTGAAATGCCAGTCAGACAAATTACACCTTCCTTCAACCTAATATCCCCCTGTAAATGCCTTTTCTCTTTCAAGTATTGTGGTGAATTGTACATGTATGGCAGTGGAGTGCAGGAACTCTCCATAATCAGCAAATGAGCCGGGGATAGAATCACTCATGCCTATATGTAAAATATAAGCAGGCACAAAGAATTGTGCCATGTGAACTGTAGCAGGGTGAACAGATTCAGCCAACCATGAGCTGTTGGGCTTAATGGCTTTGATTAGAATTTCTATTCCTATCATTAGAAAGCATTGACATTTTGGGGTGTCCCGGTAGCTCACCTGGTATAGCACATACCATTACGGATGAGTCCTTACTGCAGCAGCCCAGTTTTGATTCCCTTTCCAGAATGTCATCCTCTCTCTCTCTCTCTCTCTCCTGTCTCAAGTTGTCGCTGTCCAATAAAGGCAAGAATGCTCAAAAAAAAATAATCTTAGGAAAAAACAAACGAAGAAAGCATTGACATTTTAAGCACACCTGTAGCTACTGTCACTGATTAACCTTTTAAAATAAGGGTGATGTGTCTTTCCTGCATCTAGTAGTATGGTGGAAGTATGTTTCACATCTCTGTTGGTGTATGTCCAGCACTGTTTGGCATATGCTGTCAAGATTTTCCTCATTATTCCCCTTATATTCTCAGCAGAGTGAATTTATGGACTAACTTTGTGGTAGACTAGACCCTCATCAAAGCTGACTGTTCCCCTGCCTTGACATATGAAACAATTTAGCAATTACATAGATGCACCTGCTGTTTGGCCACAGATAATTTGGCCTCTTTGGAGCTTATGTTGTTTTGGAAACTCATATCAAAGTGATGATTGCCAGACCTCTAACATAGCTGCACCTTTCTCAATATGACGCACCTTTGTTGCACTGTTTCTACTTGTGATTAAGTTACTTAAGTGTTCACGTAATTTAATAATAAAGAGTTGAGATTAGTACACACTGCCTTGTTGTTTTCAGCCATTTCATCACAAATTAGATTTTACTCATGGTGGCACACTTGTAGCACATGTAAAATATTTGTGGATGTGTATGTATATGTAGACATCCCTGGTTAGAGATATACTACTAAATCAGTAGTGATTCTGTTAGGACCAGGGGGTGTAGGCAGTGGAGGAAGGACCCAAATGCAGACAGCGTTGTGCGAAACAGGGGTTTTATTAAGGGATAAACCAAAAGGCACTGACAGACGATAAGGCGGAAGCGCAGGAAAGCAAAGACGAAAAACACCAAAATCCTCCACAGAGAGCAGACAGGACAGCGGCAGGGAAACCCACTGACATGAACGAGTCACACAGCAATGAACCAACACGAGACAAAGGAACTTAACCAGACTAAGGAGACACGAGAGTAACGAGGGAACACAGAACAAGTGAACACTGGGAGCAGGTGAAACCAATCAGCAACCAGGGACACACACGGGCAAAGGTCAGACAGGACACTGACTCAAACACAGGAGGAACGAAGCTGTAACCCACAAAACCAGAAGTACGCAGGACACGTAACAGAAAACAGGAAATAAACACTCACGCAGACACAGATCGTGACAAATTCAGGCTCTGTTTCTCAAATTTTATAATTCACAATATGATATTAACATTCTGGCCCACATGTTTATGTCTCATTTTGATCAAAATGTATATTTCATATTCACTTTTCTATTACTTACTTAGATTCTGTTGCTTACCATATTGTACGTACCTTTGCTTTTTGCCCTTTGTTTTTATTTTTTGTCTCTTTATCTTGTATTATTTCCTTTTATAATATAAATATACACAGTCTATAGAAACGCCTGCTGAGCACTGCAGACAGCTTTCAAAATTTGTTCAAAATACTTTTCAGGAGAATTTGACATTAGATTGGGCTCCTTTTAACAGAAAACCTCCAGACAGTGGTCAGTGCTGTGGACTTTGAACTAATCTAACTAAATCCACACCATTACCTGAACTAATAAGAGCTCAGGCTCTCATAGATCCCACTTTATGTGGTCACTGTGAGTGCAAATCTTCTCCTCTGCCCTCTCCATCCTTGTCTTCTCCATGACTTCTGGCGTCAATCAAGCCACTGGTTTCAGCGGGCTGCGCACTGCGATATTTCAGCTGCACACTGAGAGGTAATTAGAACAATGATTGCCAGCATCCAGGAAAAGAGTGAAGACAGGGAAAGAAAGTGCTGACATGTGTGAGGGGAGCTGTGCCAGGCTCTGAAAATCACCCCAGGCAAGCACATGTATGATGGGGTCTCTGAATGCACACTGGCTGCTTCCTGCTGAAGCAAGCTACAGTATCTGCCGTGCAGTGGCAGGTGAGAATGCTCCATGAGGCCATGTGCTCATGTGGGTTTGGGCAAGGTACACAGCAGCTGTTGTCTCCCTGGGCAAATAACTGTCACACACACACAAATACAGCCCCATGCATGTCAGTCAAATGTGTCAGATTAGAGGAAATATTACCGCAGGTTCAGGATTGAAATGTCATCCATTTTATTGGGGCTAAAATGTTTTAAATTTAAATACGCAGCCATAGACACAGACAATGAACCACACACACACACACACACACACACACACACTGTATACATGTAGAGACGCATATTTAGACACCACAGCCACCAACACTGCTGCTGCATTAACCATAACTGTCATATGTATTTAATAAATAGTCAGTTAATGGAACTGGCATTGTGATTTAGCATTGAAGCTGCACTGTTTTATTCAGTGGACAAGGTCGTATTTCACTCAGGATGCAGCAAATGCCACGCTAAAGACTGTTCATCCAGCTCTTCTATGAGATGAGCCGTGTGCCTCCTAATCTAGCTTTAAATAAGATCAGGATCATGCTGGGATTACACTTAACTCAATGCCAGTATTGGTAATCCACACCAATCATTTGAATGTGAATAGCTGATTTGGCAATGCGACTGGATGTTATTAGAGTGGCAGCATTAAAGAAAAGGATGTTTATAAATAAATAGCATGGCATCTAAATGTAAAAGTGATATAAAATCGATTGTGTGCAGATTTCCCTTTTAGCTGTACTGCCTTTTTCTCTCTACACATGTTAAACTAATGGCAACACCAGTGTTGTACATCCTCCCTCGCAATCCTCTGAAAACACACACACACACACACACACACACACACACATATCCATGCAACTTAATGATGCCTGAATATGTTATACTGTACATATGGTTGCTGCTTTTAACAGAGTTTGAAATATTTAGAAACGTTTGAAATATTACGCTCAACAGCTGCTACAAGTGCAAGTTAATCCACCGTCCTTTCAGTGCAGTAATCTAATGGCCATGTACTCAACTGCATGGTTGGCATTACTTGATTCATGATGTGAATTTGGAAGTTTGAGATTTGGTATGACCTTGTTCTTTAATCTGGAAAAAATATGTTCCCAGAATAGAGAGCAACAGGCTGTGGGGAAAAAACACACTTAAAGAATTAGAAGCAGGTTTGAGGCCAGCTGTGTGCACGTACATAATATAATTGGCCTGTGGATGTGAACTGACTTTACCAGGCAGGTTTGCTGTGGAATATATTGCTTCATTATAAAGAGCAGACCATACTGTAAAAAGGTGTGATGGGATTTCTTGTAGTGTTGCAATTAATGTTTCGGCTTCTTATCAGCGGACTGGGGATATATATCTTGTAGAGGAACAAATGTTAGCCATTACAGTACATTAAAATGGCGGTGATGTAAAACCAGCTACAACTGAATGCTGTCTCAAATGTATGTTTTAGATGTGCCATTATCTGTACCTGCAATATCATACATTTATGCAACATGTAGAGAGAATGTAGTGACTCCTCCTGTGCAGCCTTGCTGTTGCAAATGTCAAGGTTTTTATGTAAAATAATTAAATAATAATAATGTTTTCAGTTTCAGTTTCCTATGTTTTGAGTGTGTAAGAGGTTTAGTCTCAAGATGATGATAATTGCACCATTTGAAAACACAAACTTTCTTTTTTTTAAATTACTTTCTAATACCCCCCCCCCCCCCCAACACATTATTTATTAGTGATTATATTATGACTTACATCTTTGCTACAAAAAAATGATATTTTTAAAGACAGAGATTTTTTGCATGACAAATTTCAAGAAGCAAGACTTTTCCCAGACGGATTAAATCCTTAATTTTTTATTTTTTAAATCTGAAACACTCTTATGTAAAACACATCATATTTTAGTCTACCGTTACTTGTAACCTGACCCTGGTTAGTCTCAGAGCTATTCCCATGGGTTACAGAGAGTGAGATTTATGTAAGTGTATTACCTAACTATGCCTTAAAATGTCCATAAAGACTCTTAAATCATTTGCATCATTGGCAACAATGTGATATGATGTGATATGGTGATATAATATAAGACTTTTAGATTAATGACTGAATAGAAATTTGGCTCAATCTGAAAAGATCCACAAATTTGACATTCAATTCCGAGGTTAAAGCAGAATTATTTAAAGGTACATTAGAGTATCATCATGGGTAAATTATTGGTAAATGATCTTTAAAAAATAAACCCCAGTCTGAACCAGTTATGTTGTATGTTGTTTAGAATTCAAGATGTGCAATTTGTAGATGTGAAGCATCTTGTGGATCCAAAATGTTACCCACTTAAATACAGTAAATACTAAATTATTTATAAGTCACTTGATTTATTGGTGTATATTCACTCACTCATAATTAGCCTGTCTGGCCCCTACTGCCCACCAGGAAGCATGGCAGTATTTTCAGATGACACGCTGAATCATTCATGCATGCTCCTCTGCATCCTGGTGAACTGTGTATTGATGTGTTCAAGGCCAATGAAAATTATATCATGTTTGTATGAGCTGGGTGGAAGGAATTTCTCAGACAGCTTGTCCCTGACAGCAGCTAAAAAGTTATGATACTCACAATTGATTTGATAATTTAGTTTGCCCAAGGGATGTGGCTATATTTGTAACTGAATGTCAAGAGCTGAGAAATAATGACCAAAGTATAATGGGAAAAAATGTTGGCCCAAGAGGTGAGCCTTGAGGTACACCATGCAATCAGTGAAGCAGAAAGAAAGTGCCATTAATTGAAAGTGAAAATGTTATGTTTGACAGTTAAAATGACAAGAGGTCCAGGGTAGCCACAGAGATACCACACAAAAAGAGACTCTTTCATGCCCATGGAGGGAAATGGTCATGATTAATATGTCATGGATTACTCAAACCAGTGGGGGGTGCTATTCTATATGTCTGAGAGAAAGACTGTTTCATTGCAATGTTGGGATATCCCTTGTTTCCTAACAGGCCACGCTTCCTTTTTCCCTTCTCCCTTCTCCCCTTGTCACAAGCTGAAGGAGAATGTAGCACTTGTTTTCATTGCTTTCATAATTGTGCCCCACTTAACTACAAACAAGCAGTCACTTTTTATACCAACAAATAGAGCCTGTCTCAAAAAGGGAAATTAAGCAATTGTCCAATTTTTCACCTTGGTTTAATTCCCTATCCTCAAAAAACAAGGGTATGTACTTTATCTCTCACTTCATTCCCTGTTCTGTAACAATACACACTAGCCCTGGGATTATTTTAAGCAACTTGATCTGAAACTTAAAGGACTTAATCCTATCTTCTGATTTCCAGCCAGCCACGATGTGACATCATCTTTTGGAATCAAATTACAGATGTTGGCCTCTGCGTCTGTTTGGATTTCTGTGAACATTATTCTAAACATGAAAAGATTTCTTTACCCATTATTTGGGTTATGTATAGAGTAGTTATGAGGACAGCTGCAGTGGACATGGGTGTATCACAGCAGCTTTCTCTAGGGCTACTGTATGAGAGCTGTTTAATCGCAGGATTAGGCTATATGAGTTAAAAATATCAACTGTGGTTCACAAGATTCACTGCTACTGCATTTACGACAACTGGATATAGAGGTCTCTTGTGACATCAATTAAGGTCATGTTTTACTGCATTTTAGCTGAATCCCAGTCTATATCCCCTTGAGGACCATGAAAACTCAAGTGCAGTGCAGAGTAAACCCACCTAACTTCAGTTAATTCCACATTTTTATTTGCTAAACGTTGTCTGACATCACCTTTTATAGCCCCAGATTTACACCATACAATATACTTAACAATGTCAAAATGATGCCAGTATGTAAGTGATGATACTAAAAGTGCATTAAGCATGTTTGAACGTAGGAGTAGAAAAACTCCATGGCAACAAGCCTTAAGTATTAGCTTATCAAGTTGTTATCAATACCCTGTTAACAACTGTCATTACAATTTGATTGTAGGTATGAAAAATAAGTGCAAAGGTTTCTAACCTTATAATGATTTTGTGAAAGGCAGACTTGTCATTGACTAGCCATAGGCTGCATATAGCCTAAAATATCTTTATTTATAGTGTGGAAGATGAGATTTAAAAGTTTAAGTGATTTGTCAAAAAACTAAAACTGTGACAATAGCCAACAACTAACAAAAGCACTAATTGGTGACAAACCTGATCCCAAGCAGTTATTTAACTAAATGTCAATATCCAATACATCTGTAACTGATCTTTTAATGAGACAGAAATCCCATGTACGTATACTACGTGTGTTTTGGACTTTAAGTTAGTACCAACTTGTTAATGTTGTATTAGGTGTCAAATCTGTGCTTTTACTTTAGCACACCAGTAGAAATGCGGTGTAAAGATGAAGCGTTGTCGGTATTTGGACTGAAATCCCAAATCCGCATTTTACTTGTTGCCCGAGCCCACAGGCGGCCAGGATCCAAACTTCCGTGTGACACCGCACCCTGTTTTCCGGGGAGCCGGCGGAGATCCAGCCCTCCAACACGCTGCTGCTCTTCACGTCCCGTCCGTGAGCAGCGAGCTGGCCGCGGCGGAGCCTTCTCCTTCTCCTTCTCCTTCTCCTTCTGGTCGGGTCGTGTCTCCCCCCCCCCCCCCCGAAACTGTGCTCTTTCTAGTCTTTAACGCGCCTGACAGACATCGGAGAACTGAAGTCGGCGTGTTGATGCTCAGTCGCCCGCAAATGTGTTCGTCCTCGCGCTGCGCCTCCGTGGCAATGGATTGATTTCAGTGGGGGGTTTTTTTTTCTCTCCGCCTCGACCAAGTTGAGAAAACAGTCTCCCAAACCCGCGGCTCTCTCTCCGTCCGGCTACATGTTTCATCCGGACACTTTCAAAAGAACCTGGCTCCGGATGTTTTTTCTGCACATTTTAGGACTTTGAACTTTTTCTTTTTTTTTTTCTCTCCCCCCTGTGCGTTTTACAGGAGGCGGCCGGGGAATTTCAGGATTCCTGTTTTTTTTTTTGTTTTGTTTTGTTTTGTTTTTTAATTAATTAATTAATTTTTTGGGGATAGCTTCTCCGGGGTTCCTGAAGCCTGCGCACGTTTATTTGCGAAAAGTGATGGCCGAGCGGGGAGCTCTGTCACTCCTCTCTCTCCTCTGCCTCACCTCCCTCCGCACGGAGCCCGCCGCGGCGAAGCATGGCGACAAAGGTAAGACGCCGCTGGAGCCGCTGCTCCCGGAGGAACTTGCCCACGTTGGTAAACCGAGAGACAGACGTGCAGCCAGGGGAGCTAGTTCCGCCGTGCTCAGGTCAGCTCAGGCAACTTTTAAAAGAAGGCTACTTTGTCCGTGTGTCTGCACGCAGGGCGTTTGGGGGGCCAGACCTGCAGACAGGAGGTGGTTTCCCCGTTTTGTCGGTCACATTATCCCCAGACCCGCCGTGCAGTCGCCCCACAGACGTGTCTCCGGGCTTTGGGAGGCCACAGAACGCGTCTGTCTGCTGAGTCGAGGTCGTCCATCTGTCCTGTGTTCTGACTCTTGGCCGTGCGGTCACCGAAGGACGGCAGGAACGTCAGTGTGTGACAATGCAAAGAGTCATTGGTGTCGACTGTCACCATCAGTCCGGGCAGACATCCCATTACCTGGGTGTCGATACATGCAGATCTGATGGATAAACACGAGCCACTTAATTCGTTAATAGTTGTGAGGTTGAGGCCACTGCAGCGTGCAGGTCCGTCTCTGTCTGATTCCGACCGGTGGCGATTATATGTTTCACTGATATGAGATGTATTAATTAGAGGCTGTGTGTTTCAGGATGAAGCGCCACAATGTGTTGGAAGCACTCCAAGCCATGAGAAAGTGTCTGTCCAGCAGTCATCTGAGTGCACAGCTCCAGCCTTTATCACCTCCCCCCATCCCATCCCATAGTGACACTCCTATCTTTATCATTTGAGCTTATAGAAACTATCAAACACAGCAGCACGTGGTTTTGGAAAATTGTGAATGTAACGGTTTCTTGTGAAACGGGCCCCAGTTTAATTCCCATCACTCCTGTAATATGCAAAATGGTCCCAACGAAAAGGCAAGTTTTGCACTTTTTTTTTTTTCTTGGAAATCTTATTTATTTATTTGAAGAAATAATGACTGTGCCTTTTTGAGTGACAGGCCTGTGCACGCTGTTTGGCTCTGTTGCCCCGTGGAGCCTGATGAAAGACCGGCGCTCTGCAGTGGTGGAAGGGCAGAGGGAGAGAAAACGGCCCCTCCTTGGCTTTGCTGGAGATCAGTACAAAAGAGAGTGATGGGGGTAGGGTGAAACAGGCCGACTGTCTGGAAAGTAATAAAACCAGGAGATTAAGGGGACCAGGGAGTTCCTTTGGGAGCTTTGATTGATTCCAGAGAATTGGACTGGGACCCACACGCAGAGAGAGTCTCAAATTACTAATTGTGGGGTCCCCTTCTCTGAAACTATCTGTTTATTCAAAACACATTTCTTTGAGGTCCTGACTGTGGCCAGAACTTATCTTTATCAAAGTTGGCAGAGTTGCAGCCCTAACTTAAAGACTTTCAGTCTGTCTCGTTTGGTCTGGGGACAGATATAATAGTCTCTTTTGTTTTACTTTGGAATAACCTGTAAAGGTTCAGCCAAGCTGCTGATATATATGTATATATTTTTTTTTACCGTTTCCTCCTCCTGTAGTTCTTACAAGTTGTTAGAACTTTGCCTCAAAGTTTGACTTTTGTAAACAAGTCTCTGTTAGCGGAGTGTAAAATCCATCTAGGCGCTATCTTATCTCTGTAATCCTGCTGGGAGCGGATTGTGTGCCAATTGTCTCCCAGCAGACAATGCAAATAACTTGCTGAAATGTGTAAACATTTGGCAGCCCTCTCCACCTCAGACCACCTCAGATGCAGCTTTGCCCATACGTTATAAGCAACTGTTTTCTTTGGTGTATTTAAGGTCTTCTCTGTGGACTCTACTGCTCAGAACATAATTTACCATCTCTGTGTTGTTGTGTTTGGAAAGCCCCGGTGGTCCTACATCTCAGTTTGCGGGGTGGGGGGGGGGGAAGTGAGGACGCTTAAAGTTGGATCACGTTCATCCTGATTACATCAGTGTGATCTGTATGCGTAGTGAAATGTTTCTGCCGTTTACTCAAATTATTGTTGCAGCTTCGTCTTCAGTTCAAAATGTTTCCACGCGTCCACATCATCTTGTGATGAGTTGAGGGGGGGGTGTCCTGCAGCGTCACCTGCTCTCTCTGCCATAGAGAGTATGCTGTTTACTGATCATTTATTTATGGGCTCCAATCGCTCATAAAGTCCTAATGACCTCCATCCACTGAGAGACGGATAATTGCGCACTTGGCCAAGTGTTTGATTCGTCTGCTTCACTAATGAAACCGCCCCCTATTAGGAAATGCTACGGATCTGCAGTGGCCACCGATGTGCAGCCTCGCTTTGTTGCTGCTGTGTTCTTGTGTGTGAGGTGGGGTGACAAGGTCACTAGCTTGAGGTCACAGTTGAAAATAACAACTCGTTTGTGCCTTGTTCATGTTGCCAGCAAAATCTTCTCTAGGCTTTGTGGGGGTTAAGGTGACAACAATTATTGAAAATAATTTGCCCTAACTGTCACAGCAGTTTATCACATGTAATTAGCTGGGGGAAAGGTGATGCCTTTGATGCTCTGACATCTGTTGTTGCATCTTTTTGGTAGGTGGGTGGTGGTGGAGGGGGGGGATCAGTGTAAACACCTGCCTTCAGTGGACTATTGTTGCAAACCAACAGGATTATTGGCTTGTATTTCATCTAACAAGGTTCTCC
Source organism: Gadopsis marmoratus (assembly GCA_036023855.1). Lineage (NCBI taxonomy): Eukaryota > Metazoa > Chordata > Actinopteri > Centrarchiformes > Percichthyidae > Gadopsis > Gadopsis marmoratus. Next base: position 31,146 of record JAVQJF010066952.1, on the reverse strand, counting down.
CAGTTATTAATTTGCTCATATCATGCTGTTGTTGAACTGCAGGATGGTCTGATTTATGTAGAGGTAGTGCAGTTAAACTACAGCAAGGTCTCCATCATTTCCACGTCCATGGCTTTTGCTGCCCCCACGCTAAGATGAAATTGCTTCCATCAGAGCTGCTTCTGGTGGTGTGGTGCAGAGAAACATGCCTTAAGTCTCCGCTGCAGCCTGTATATCAGCCTTTCTTGCTGCTCTGATTCTGATACGTTCAGTGGCCTTGAAATACTTTCTTAAGGCTGCATGATTTTCCTGCACATTCAGTTATATGCTCGTTTCTTTATTTAGAGGTTCTGCTTTTAGTGGATGTCCTTTTTTGTATTTTGTAAACCACCATTAATAAGCTGTATGTTGTGTGATTTTTGCATATATATTCCACATTTCCATACATACTGATATGGGAATATGATTATTACTATTGTGAAATTAGTTTCAACCATATTGCGCAGCTTTACTAGCATGTTCTTGTTTATTTGCTTTGTCTCGTCATTGTGGGTGGTACCACAGGTGGCCTACGGTGAAGGCTGCACTGGTGCATTGTGGGTGGTACCACAGGTGGCCTATGGTGAAGGCTGCACTGGTGTAATTTTTACCTTCCTTACTTTTACACATTTCTGAAAAATGCGGTGTGTGGAAGATCTAGCACAGAAAACAACAGTGATATTCACATTACAAGTAGCAGCTGTAATTGGGCAGTAAAATCAACTTCTGTCTTGTGGAGTCGTTTGTTTTCCAAAAGTAATGATGGCATAAGAATCTGTCAGGCTGAGTTTAGCAGACGACAGTAATTGATCAATCAGGTCTACACATGGAACATTCATATTGTAATAATTATTTACAGTACTTTATGGCAATTATAATTTACAGTACATAATTATGGCAAGTAATCAAAGTAATATGTCACAACGTTGGAATAAAAACACATCAAACTCCTCTGCCCCTGAGTTGAAGTTAACCTGAAATTTCATATTCATTCATAGCAGCAGTTCCTGTCCACCAATTCCATCAGGGCATATGTGCTGGATCAGAATAACGGTCTTTTTTTTCTTATTTTCTTTAAACAACACTTGGCCCCTTCCACTACCGACACGGGAAAACCCTTTCGTTTAATGTGGTGCAAAAGGGCTATAGGTGTTGTCCTGTGTCTTCCATCTGTTTTCTGGGTTTCTTATCTTTATGTCTGCTGGCCCCTTTCATGTCAAAACAAAACACAACTTGCTTGGCGTTTGAAGAAAGTTGAATAGTGTCAAGGCCATAAAGCTGTCCCCGCTGCCCCGTGTGAGGACTTCTTTGAGACTTTATAGTAACATGAGGGACATTATGTCAGCAATATTTTTGTCTTTTACTGGAAACATGTTTGCCTCACTGATTTCAACATTTCTGAGAGCCTTCTTTTTGAAAATGGATCAAAATGCAGAATTTCTAACTCGCTGTGATGCTGCTCTGCTCTCCAGGCTTCCCTGTTCTGCTGTGATTGAGTGATGCTCAGGCTTGATGACCTCTGGGAGAGCAGAGTCTTATCAGTTTCCATGGAGCTAACGTAACATAGCGGCGGTGCAAGCAAAGTATACAAAGCAGAGACTGAAATTATGGCTACATGTCAATAAGTTATCTTTTGTCATTATGTTGCTATGCAATTGCACAGCTATAAGGTGACTTCTGCCGAGCTCTGGAGAACTAAACCGGCTGCGCTCTGCTCCTCGAGCCTCACTGCAATCTTGTTGTGTTGGAGTTGAGGCCCAATATGATAACTGTAAAAAGGAACCGACTTATGAACCTTTGAGGCCTTTTCAGTTCTTCATCCTGTTACTAGGCATTACCTTTTTGACACATACATTTCTGCTGCACACATTTCTTAATCTATGGGTTGTTTGACTACAGGTATGTCGAATATTGCAGTAGTCTGGCGATTGTACATGAAGGGTTAATATTCAACCAAAACAAATAATTGATCATTCTGACAGGCAAATATTTACACCACTGACGATGCTGAAGCTTTAACCAGAGCAGCACACACGAGGCCAGAAAGATTTAGAAGTGAAGGTTGCATGAATAGAAAGTAGTAGTCTTGCAGCATGACGCACTCTATAATATTTATGTTCTGCTAGACTGCAGTCACAGTTGGTCATGTTCCTCAGCACACTCCACACCCTGGCATTGTCCAGTCTTTCGCTGTATCCTGACAAACTACAGCAGCCAAACTACCGTGTTTCAGTGCATGTCTTTTACAACTGCAGCATGATGGAAGCAAATGGCTGTGTGTGTGTGTGTGTGTGTATTGGTATTAGATTTAAGTAGTGTACTGCAAGCAAAGAATGCCTGGCATTCAAGCAAAACCTTAAAGGTATTGGCTTCCAAAGGAATCTTTATACCAGCTCAGCAGGTCAGTAAGGACTCTTTTCCCTGAACATTTTTCTCAAACTTTTGCTATTTCGGCTCTGCTGAGCTCCTTTCCTGGTGTCTCCTGTCGGTAATGGCAGCTGCATAGGATTATGACACATACAAGCTGTGCTTGTCAGATGAGCCTGGACTAATGAGTGCAAGGCTCTGTTATACACTGAACTGTTTTTATGGCCCTGGGGGGGCATATTAGAGACGGTTCCTGTTAAAATAAGCCATTTGAATTTTCATTTCTTAATTTGTCATTCCTCTAAATTTTGTATTCTTACATTAAAGCATAAGGCTGGCTTTATTTAGTATTTTTGTTTTCGCCCACAAAATCCTAGTAAATGTCCAAAACCAACAATGAAACATGGGAAGTGTTGGTGGTCTGGTAGAAATCGGACCTTGATACTCCAAAGCAGACGATGCAGCATTTCCTGTTGATGGTGTTAAAAATGATGTGGCATCTCTTGTGGGATGTTTCACTATTGACAAAGAGATTTTCTGCTGAGGCATTATATTACAATGCTATCTCACAACAGCTGCATAAACCTGAAGGATGACAAACAACGGTCGGCTGGAGAAAATTGTTAAACTCTAGAGAAGTAGCAAAAAGATGAAAATCATGAAACAACAGAAAGCAGGGGCGCTTATTGACAGATATGCAGCTCAGGCTTTATTTATACACAATGAACAGACTAAAATGTTATTTGACATTACATTACAACTCCTTGCCTGATCAGTTGTTACTCTTAAGAACCTTAAATATAATTAATGTAATCTACACTTAATGCAATTGTGAGGTGTCAGGTTTCATTCCAGGCAGCAGCCGCTCTCGTAAAATTAAGAGACGATATTCTTGGTTAAAGACTGATGACCGTCAGAATAACCATCATTTGGAGGCACCGTACCTGCTGGCGTTCCAACATCCTGCAGCTCTAAGGCATGAATTTTATTCTCTGCCATCTTTTTGGAGGACGTCATGAATTAACCTGAAAGTGTTCTCAGTACTGCAGTTGTTAAGTAGCTTGTGCTTCAAAGAGAATGCAGGCAAACCGGAATCAATCCAGCTTTTCCAATATAATGATTTTTGTTTATCATAATTGTTCAGTGTACATGGTGCAATTTGAACCTGTTTATTCCCGACCCAGAATTGTTTTAATGGGTCCTGTGGCCTTCTGTTTCCTAACGGTGAAAGTTCAGGTGAAAGCTGACAGTTGTCACTCACCAAATTAACTTGTATTTGTTTATTTTTTCTCCCTCAAACGTCGTCATCGTCGCTATATTATCTTATTATCATATCACCGGTGCTAGGTTTGCCAGTATGTATATGTGGGAGAGATCTTGCACACACATTCTAAAGTATCAATCACCCGTGTACACATGCAGCCTCTCAGCATTCATTCAGTCAAAGGAACTTTTGATGTGCTGAAAGGGTGGGGGTGGGGTGGGGGCAGTCGGTCACAGAGAGAGGATTGTGAGCACTGCTCAATCGAGCTGGCTGCCATCATCTTGTGCCTGGCCTGTGTCTCTTGGCAGCTCCAGACATGGTGGGATGTGTTTGGGTGGGTATTCGTATAGGCGTATGCCACCCATCTGGCGTTGAACAGCTGTTTTATTGACACAGTTCAGAGAGTTTCCCTCCTTTAACTGACTCTCCAGCAAAAAAAGAAATGTTTACCTACTTTCTCTGAGAAGATAGGGAGAAGTTGGATCATTTTGATATAACCGTACGTTCGTGCTGTATGTGTGTATGTGCTCGCTATGCAGTGAGCACATATTTTGAGGACAAAACGGGGGGGAAGGCGCGCGTTGATTGCCACATCGCTTATATTATTACATGCAATCTTTTTATTAAGGTCTTGATTTAATCTAAGAAAAAGTTACAGCTTTACACACAGCTGTGAGTTGCAAAGAGCTTAGTATTTGTGTGGTTTGGGTTTGTCAAAGAACTTAGATTTCTATAAATGTGCTTAGGAAAAGATTTTATAAGATTCACATAAATAAAAACCCGATGTTTCCCGTTGGAAAATATTGACACGTGCACTGGCAAGGCCTGTTGACATTTAAATTTTTTTCCACAGCTCTTTACTTTCGTAGATGCCACAAGTAACCCAATTCAATACCCGTGCTCAACTTCAACCAAAATGTCTAATTATGGTGTCTTTTCAATAGATAATGAGCTGCTGCTACTTTCAGTCGTGCCAGAACAATTCAGTTTGAAGTTGCATTTTCTCCCCAATTTTCTCGGGTCTGTTTTACAAGCCAAGAACTGATTTGTCCGGGTTCTGTAGTGGAAATCCATCGAAACGTTTTAAGCACCGTAGGCGTAGTGTGTTTTTAGGCTTCAGCAAGAATAGAAGGTGTCATTTTCTATCCTATGCAGTACTTTTCCAAGCCACTGTCTCAGCATACAACGCACAGCAGTGTTCCGGATTCTTGAGTCTCAGACATTGAGCTTCAACAATTTAGGGTTTAGCGTTAAGACCAGTGTAGGCTCTGTGCTAGTCATGTATGTCAAACTTGTGTCTCAGTTCTTCTTGGGGCCTTCCAGTCAACCTCCCAGGTTTTATTTTGGTTTCACCTGCTGCTATGGTGACCGCTGGAAAAATTCTCCTGGTATTAACTGATGTTTCTCCTGCTAAACCCAAGCTGAAACGATTCTTTGAAAAGTTCAGCGTTAGAGAGAGACTCCTTTGTGCTGTTGGGAGCTCCCCTTTGGCACGGGGCTCCACTGAGTGCAGCGACTTCTTACCATGTTATTGGCGCCAGTTCCTCCTCAACTCTGAGCTCATCTGAAGCTAACGGATGTCAAGAGAGGCAGCTGAAATGGTGAAATTACTGCTTTAAGCCTTTTTTAATAAACTGCCATGACGTAATGGAATTGGCTGTCTTTTTTGATTCTGCTTTCTTAGCCCTTTACATTTGAATAAATGCGTCTCTCAACAGCACTTACTTGAAAGGTGATGTTTTTTTCTCCTTTTTATATAAATGCCACACAGCTCTGGCCCAAAATAAAGTTGAGCTTGGCCATAGAAAATTCTAATTGCGCCTTGAAATTTGATTTACAGTAGAACAGTGGTGAATACACTTTGCTGTTGATGAAAATGTCAAGCTTTAATTGAGATAAAGGGGCTTCATTTTTTTTATTACACTGTTAGGAAACAGGGGCTTCTGGATGGGTCTTCATTGCTTGTGATTTATGTACAGCAAGACCTCCATTAAAGTTCTTTTAAAATGAGTTGTCTTAAACTGAATTGTCTCTGAGGTGGTTCTAATTTTTCACTACACTTCCTATGTGTCCATGCAACTGGACAGCGGTGATTATAGTAATAATAACTGTCCCCAGTTATGAGTGTCCTTCTAGTCCTTGACCTTTTGGGAAGATGATAATCTCTGTTAGTGTCTGTTTTATGGAGTCTGATAAACCACATGGTTTGGTTGTGATATGAAACTTAAGATTGTGATAAGCAAGTCAAGTCACACAATAGAATTGCACAATTTTCACATTATGACTCAAGAGCATTTCTCTTATGTGCACAGTTGAAAACATTCTTGGGATGAATGTGAGGTTGAGAATGATTTTGTTCACTTTCTTGGCACCATGCCAAGATGACTCCCCATAGTACAGCTGGGTTTCAATAGCTGTTGGATGATGCTGTACAAAACCTGAGAGCAGCATCTGGGGCGACACCGTCTCTTGAGCTGTGTCTAAATACAGACGTGACCTTCCTCTGTCTGATATGGAAGAGGAGGATGAGCTTGCTGAGGAGGATAAGCAGGTGGAGGCAGGGACCTTAAGCTCCTAGAGGTGAGGACTTTCATCCAGCTTGAAGTGTAGCGGCAGTGATGGAAAGCAGCTCTGATTCTTTAACCGCTGTCCCTTGAACCTTGACCCCATCCCCTTTCAGGGTCACAAAGCCACAGCACCAGAAAAATGGATGACAGCCAGCAGGGAGCACCTGCAGAGGACTAGCAGGCGAGCAGCATTCCATCACAGGATCTCAAGACACAGATGTCATGTGAGCCACGAGGGATGTGTTTGAGTGGGGGATGGGATGGGAGGGCCAATGGCAGAGGTTTTGGCATGGTGGAGCAGTAATGGGGTGGGATAGCACGCCAGCTGCTACCAACAGATTCTTAACGAGGTGTCCCATCAAGCACACAGGGAGATGAACATTAATGACTACAGCTAAACTTGTCTGTTCATTTATTCCCCCCTTTTCAATCACATCTAGGATGAGGGACATGACATGTTTGGGCAAGCCACAGTTGAATAATTTTTCTGTAATAGGGCTGCAACTAGTACAAGAATTATTTCTGTCATTGATTTATTAGTCTATTTTTTTTTTTTGATGGGTTGATTAAGTCTATAAAGTCATAACGTCTCAGAGTCCAAGGTGACACCATTCATTTGCTTGTTTTGTCTGACCAACAGTAGAAAGCCCAAAGAGTTTTCTTTTACTAGAGAGAGACAAACAGCAAAAATCCTCAGCTGGAACAGCAATTTACTTTTTCTTTTTTCTGCAAATGATTTATCACAGTTATTCTTGACTAATTGTTTCAGCACTTGTCGGTAAACAATCCAAGTAAATTGGGAATGCAAAGAGTTGAGAGGTGGTGCAGTGTGGATGCATGGGAGATGCATGATTGTCATAATCAGGTTGTGCGGTTGCACAGAATCAGAATCTTTTATCTTTATGAACACAAAACTATATACATAGGCTCGATTATTGAAGTAACAGTCAATTAAATGACCATGTGTAATACTCTCTTCCTATATAAGACATGAAACCCAAACATTAACTTTCCAACATGCATCCAACAGGCATTGGAGCTGTGTAATACACATTAGGTAGGGCCAGTATTCACAATGTGAATATGTATGTTTTTCTGGTGAAATAACCTTTTCTCCGCATTCAATGCTTGAATTACTGGCTGAGGAGAAAAGCAAAATGCCTTTTCTGCTTTCATACTTCATTTACCTGGAGTCTAAATTAGTCCTGAGTGCATAAGCATGTCATTCAAGCTTTCAGGACACCTGCTGAACACATTCTCACACACACACACACACACACACACACACACACACACACACACACAGAAAGATCCTTAAATATGTCCTGCAGTCTGTTTATTCCATATGCCATATAATATTGTAGTGAAGTGTAGCAAACCTAAATGAAAATTCACCCAACATTGTCTAATTAAGCAGGTGTGAAAGCAGCTTTATTCGGGTCGGTTTTTGGCACTCCTCACCGGTCCGTGTTCAGCGTGACACAACAGTTCATTCAGCGGAAAGCTGTGAATACTTTTATTGCGCACTTTCCCTTCTCCTCAAAAGAAGATGTCAGAAGTGGCCTTGAGTTATAAAGGTTGGTGGTTTTATTAGCCACTGCTAGCATGTGGGGTGCTTTTTGTTGCAGAGTGACAGGGGACTTAATAATGAAGCTCTCTAACTCAATGAGCCCTGAATCAGTGGAGCCCCTCTTTCCCTTCTTTGTCTGTCTCCCAATCCTCCCACAGTGCCACTGCATTCCCAGCCTGGCGGGGCAGTGTCTCTGGGCCAGGGCCATGTCACGCACCCCTTGTGGCCCCAAACGACCGTGGTGGTGGGGTCAGGGGTTCAAGTGTTCCCCGTGGAGCAATGCGTAGGATGCCTAGCGACGCCATGGCTCGGCCCCCGCGCTGGCTACGTCGGTAATTAATTTCTAACGATAAAGAAATTGGCTGACCTCACAATAGCTAACCTCTTGGCTCTACCTTGCTATTACTGCCCCTTTCGCATTTTGCCTTTCTCCCACACAGACTCCAAAGGAGAGGCGAGGTTAGTGCCTCCTGGCTCAACGCTGATAGTGACGCGATCAGAGAACATTCCTGGCGTGCAAGACAGGAGGCTGAGTGTGGATTTTATGGGCTGTGTTTCAGCTAGTCCCACACATACCTGTGGTTCATGTGCATGTTATAGAAGCTCAACTGCGTTAACCCCTTCTCATATGTAACATCAGAAATACAACAGCCAGTTTTGGAGATGTGAAGGCTTCTCGGTCTTGATAATGATACTATATCACTCTGTTTTATACAAATCCGCAGCTCGAGTTTTGTTCCATTATTATCCTGTGCTCATTTAATTAACCGGGCCATTCAAATGCTTGTAAAGGAATACTGACATTTTTGGGAAATTCACTTATATGTTGTCTTACAAAGAGTTTGAGTTTGAAGATCAATAAAAATTAAATTTCTATGCATTTAATATGGAGATAGCGCTTTGATGCCTTTAGTGTAGCTCTTCACAGACGCTAGAAGCAGGGGGAAACGGCTAGTCTCTCTCAAAAGCTAAAAGGGTTAGCTACCCAGCATCTCTCCAACTCTTACGTACCAGTGCATTGTCTATTTTTAGCTAGAAAGCTAGTCACCAGTACATCAAAGCTGTTTTGTTCAGAGGTACCAAAATGTGCAAAAGCCGGGCAACTTCGGAACAGGATTTTTCAGATTCTGCGTGCAGCTCTGGGCCCAGTTGTTGTTGGTCAAAAGCTAGCTCCGGCACGTCAGCTTACTGCTCTTTTAAATACAATGTCTGGTTTTCTTTTTCTACAACCTGTAAATATGACCGATTTGGAGCTGTAATGTACCTTTTCGCTGGAGCGTGGCTAGCTGTTGTCCTTTGCTTGCAGTCAGTGTGAACACCTCACTCCCAGAGCTACCTTTTATGGAAATGAAATGGGTATAGATCATCTTACATCTTCAAAAATATTTTTAGTTAGAGGAACGAACAAAAAAAAGTCATCTTCCCACTCAAACATACTTAATTAAAGCACAGTATCTGGTTAACGTGGCGGCAGTCTGTATCGATGAGATTTCCTGAGGGGAAACAATTGTGTGAAATGCAGGAAGACATTAGGAAGCCAGGGACTCATGTCTCTCCCTGCTGAGTAAATAGTGTCTGGGCCTCCCCCCCATTTCATCCACTTTTGAATGAGCCCAGCACTTGTAACAATAAAGGCAGGAAATGAACTGTAGTCACACAGGAGCGTGCAGGATGCTCATTGTGTTCCTAATTGACCAAACTAGGTTGGGTGATACAAGCAGACTTTTCTCTTGGTTAGCTGAAAATAGCTCAAAGGTAGCAGACGGTAGGTTTGTTTTGCTGTAATTTTTTTTATATATAAAATGCAGCTAATGAGGCAGTATTTCATTGCATGTTTTTTGATTATTTATTAATTTATTTTTGGCCTGTTTCGGTCATGTCCTAACTGACCCAGATTGTGTGAAATTGGAGCCTCTCTGTTTTAATTCATGTCTGCCTAATGCAGGCGTGCATCGCTGACACGCAACACTCGCACCTATGCGAGTGTGCGATGGAAAGAATTGAGCACATGAGAGAGAAAACAAACGCTTCACACATTGTTTTGCGGTAACGTATGTGCTTTGTGAAGCTAGTGCCTGTCCTCGGTGTCAACCTGTTTACTGTTGGCTCACCTCACCTGGCAGCAGCGTGCTCATTTCTCTCTGTGGAATGCAGACATGACTCAAAGCCAGACAGCATTACTTCAGTTGTCACCTCAGAAGCCCTCCAGGGGACAGTGGTTTTGTCCTTGAGTGGAGACCATAAGCATATTTGAGCTGACCTGCAGTCAGAGAAGATTGGTAATGTAGTTGGGATTTAGGTTATGTCTACTTACAATCCTACTACTCATTAGGCAATATTCAATTTGTGCATGTTGCAGTAATGCCCTCTTTTCCCCCTTACCCATGAACATTTTCTTCCATGAGTATCTGCTTTAAGGTAATGTCTACCAATTATACACCAAGAATCAAATGAACCAGATTCCAAATTGCTATTCTGATTTTATGGTTGGGGAAGGGATCAGTGGTTATCTGCCCCACATTTTGTGCTTAGTGTAATTAATATTTGGTTTACCCTAGATTAAGTGACAACTAAGCAGGTTAGCATTGTGGATTTCCCCAGATTAATTCCAGGAGTCCAATCTGACTGGGCTGGCCACTCTCCCTGTATCATCCCAAATGTCTGCTTTACTTGGGATTTACTAGCATATGAAAAGGAAATGAGATCAGAGGTGGTGATAAATCCTGCAGCAAATCCTCCCCCAGAGAAAATGAGATGCACACATGGCTTTGTCGGTCACCAGCCGCTCATGTCCTTGTTTCCGATAAATTGATTTTTGGTGCTCAAGTGATGAGAGGTGGTGTAGTCCTTCAGAGTGGAGCTTTGCCAACTAACGCCACGGTCAGTTTGGCCAAGCATACGTTATATTGGCTTTGTTGTCTCTGGTTATAGCTGATGCAGCTTCATAGTCACTTGGTGGCATTGTGGCTTGTAAAGAGCGGTGCTCCAGTAAGGCCACCTTTCCTTTGTTGTGATGTTATAATTCACACCAAGTTATTGCACTACGCTATCCACACAGACTGTTAGGTTCCCCATGTCCCTGCAGATTCGCAAGCAACTAATTTAGGAATTGTTAAGTGATTTAGCATCTGTGTTTTATAGGACCCCAGTGAGCCACAACTGCCACCCCCCTTCTGCCCATCACTGTCTATGCCTGTGGCGTCGAGGCTCGCTTTTGAATTTCAATCAGCCCTGCATGCACTGTTGTTTATTTGAGGGGGATGGGTCGGATAGGACACTAACAGTAGTAGTCGTAGTAACTGGTTGTGTGTGTCAATCAGATATTCAGTGTGACCAATGGGCAGCTCATTGGAGGCTAGTTGGTGTGTTCTCAGGAGGCACCAGGCTTTAACTGCTGCCCGCGGGGCGAACCCTACCCTCCATTCTTCACACATCGCCCTCCCTCCCCTTGTCATCCTCCTTACAACGAGAACACAGGGAGTACAATCAATAACAGCCTTACCCTCCTTCTCCTTCCACCGCCCTCCCTCCTCCTCCTCCTCCTCTGGTCAGCCGCTCCCTGCTATTTATCAACACTGTGTTTGATGTTGGCTTCATCATCCTCTGTCAACCCCCCCAACACCTCGATGTGTGTAATTGTATTAGATTTGTCATGCTTGCGCGGTTATTTTCCCCGCCCAAGCTGGTATTGGGCCAAAGGGCTTCTTTCCATGCAAACCCGACATTAGTTTTAAGTATCTTTAGTGTTTAATGTATTTCAATATGGCGCTGCACAGTTGTGGTTCATTGGGTTCCCCGGTACCCTAAAGTACATTCCGTCCTTTATTAAAGACCATTTTCTTTTTCGTTATTTCCGTTGTTCGCTAGCATCTTCTCTTTTTACCGGGCAGTGGACATAAGTGTTATAAGCTTACATTAAAAACCAAACCCCACAGCAGGCCAGTGGAAATGACCAAAAAACTAATCCCACACAGAAACATGCACTCGGACGGTGGCGATGCCTGTGTCGTAGTCACACCGTGAGATATTCCTTGGAAACATTTATTGGACACTTTTACCACTCGTGCTCATTAGCAGCTTATTTCTTGAAGAATGTGCTCGGTGTGAATATATTTGACAACAATTTTTTGTATTGCCCTCACAAGGAAAGCTGGCATTAGTGACTGTCTGTTTTTAAGATGAAATATATTTGCACACTGGAATCGGCGCTTTATTGGCAACATTACCAATGAAGCTCTAATTCCATTTGATTGTATTCACCTTTTGTTTCATCTAATCACTTCATCACATAATGAGCACTAATTTCCTTTTGTGAGGCTCTTCTGTGCTCAGCCTAGTGTGTAAGGATCATCTCTGGCCAATGCATTTCTTGTTTTTGAGAAACAATGGGTGGATGTGCTGGGATGAAGGAGGAAGATGGTGTGCAGAGGAGAATGGGGAATGGGAGAGACTTAAGAGGCACAGTGAGAGAATCCGTCTATGTCGATTACACATGCACTACAACCTTGACGGCCACATTAGATCTCTTTCTCCATACACCAAACTACCATTAATAATGGATACAGCTCTCTAGCTCTTTTGCTTTCTCTTCCCCTCCCCCCCCAGCATTTGCCCCTCAAAGCGTCCACCCCTCTCTCCCTGTCCCCCTCTTCCCCTACCACCATCCTGTCCTACCCTTCCCTTTTTCCCCTTCCCCCCCACTGTTTCAGCTGTGAGACTGCTAGCCAGGAGCCATGGCAGGTGTGCATACATCATCTGGCCACACAGCCTGCAGCACCCAAACAGTCATCACAGACAGATCCACCTGCCTGAGAAAGAACATTGTTGCATAGTTGAGTGTGTTTGGTTTCCTGTTTTGTCGCTTTTTAAAATCTGGGTTTAGATGTGGACATTAGCTTGTTTTTGTTTCTCCTGACCGAAACCTACACACACTGACAAATTAACTCTCTAGAGATACTGAGAATAAAATTGAGTGCATACAAGCTATTCTCTTTTACATGCACAGTGGAACAAGGCTTTGTTTAATTAATATTATTTCCTGTGTGACTGTCACGTCAGTATTGCATCTGTCATTTGTTCCAAGACAACAATCCCTAAACTCAAGCTTGTCAAGCGTAACCCTTCAATGTTCTTGCCTCTGACAACAGTGTAATGATGCAATACCCAACATCTATAGTTTTTCATAAGTTTTATCTACACACAAGCCCAGGAATCCACACAAAAGCAAAACAACCCCCCCCATACATTGCACACGATAGTGCACAATCGGTAGACGCACAATTTAACAGCAGGCACCAGCCTTGACTGAATCAAGATCTGTGGCATAGTAGTCCGTCCACTTAAAATTGCAACGGTGTGCCAGTCAACTGAAATTTTTGTCCTATTCATTGTTACAACTTCTGCAAGGCTGCGTTGATTTGCAGAACACCAACTGAAATGCTTCTTTATCATGTTTTCACCTGCAGAGGTTCATCTAAAAATGCAAAAACATGATCACCATCAGTCTACCCCATTGTTTTACATTTTATTTTGCTGTTGACTATAGAATCAGTGATGTTTAAGCAGAAGGCTAAGTCAGGAGAACAACCACTATGTAGGAGATTTACAAAGCAAAGAACACTAAACAACTGTTAATCACATGTATGGGCTGATCATGGATGATATAAACACAGTACATTTGGCATTTGAAAGACACTAATGCCATACGAATCCTCTCGCCACGATAAGTGAAATGTACACATAAGAAAATGGGACCTAAGCGTGTAGCACAGTAGTTGTTGTTGTCACTGCTGCCTTGCAAAAATCCTCCGGTGAGGAGATTGACGCTGCCTTAATATCTCAGTTTATGTAGACACTAAAACCGTATTAAACAGTTTGCATTTAAGGTAGAAATGTGTGAGCAGACACGTCTATTATGTACAGAACATAAATCCCTTTCAGCTTAGTATTTTGTCATGGTGACCATGGTGTTTCCTTATTTTATGCGTGTTCGCATCTATTCAGTGATTGATGAATTATCTGCCACTTAGGAGTCTTTCTGTAGATTGTGGTGCAGCTCCTCTGACAGCAGCATCCTCATATTTGGTGGCGGCAGTCATGGCTTTCTGAAACTGGTTGTTTTCTAAAGCAAACACCGTCTCAAGTCGTTCAGTCACGCTGTTTGTTCAGTGTCTCTGTGGCAGGTAGTATATTTCCTTTCAAAGACACCACAAAACACATCAGGCTCATAACACCAGGACCCGGGTCTGTTTGTATCCCCCTGTCATGGATTGTCACGGTCAAACCAGAGTACAATAAAAACAAAAATCAATGAAAAAAAGGTGGTGAGACCCCCAGTTGACAGATTAAGGACAGGTTTACAACACTCAGAGGAGGAATCATATTTCCTGTCCACTTCAGTGGGATTATCCTCACCTGCTAGAACTGTAAATGTCCTCTACTGTATTTGTGATATTGTTAATGTAATTTAAAGCACTACATGCTGTAGTGCTGCTGAGTAGTATGACACCATTTCTGCGGAAGTGGTGACTTGCAAAGGATATAATTGTGGCCTTTAATGGTTTTCGTTTCAGTCGGAGGTCTTGCACTCTGCTAACCACGTGGTCAGACCTCACTGTAGCTCAATGGTGCACTATCAGAGAGCCTTATAAACAAATAATTGCTCACCTGCTATTGACTAATTGATGACCTTTTCTTAACTGAGGTTCACAGTGATACAGTGGAGACAAACCCTCTGTATCTACTGGTTTAACATGCTGTGAAGATATGGCAGTTGGGGGTTTCAGGCTTTAGAAGTTGGGACGTTGGAAGCATTGCCCATCGGAATTTGGTTTCCTTTTCCTCCTGGGAGCGCCTCCCCCTCTCCGCCCAAGGTGATCTGTCTTCCTGTCATCCTATTGATCCCCTACAATGCTCATTGATACGGGGGAAAAGGCCATTGAGGCCGCAATGAGGGTCTAGTGGCTGCTGTTTGACATTGTAAATGCGTGTAAATGGAATAAGGGGAATGATTCATCTATCCCAGTATAATATTCTCAGAGCAGGAATACCCTCCATCTGCGCTCTGTTTGGCTCAGAGGGAAGAGCAGGCTTTTATGAAAGCCCTACACCCAGGCAACCATTACGATATGAGTGTAAATAAAACTGCAATATTATCTCTGCGCGGGCAGCCACGGAGGTGTGTTGGAGATGTTTGACCTTGTGCACATGGAGGACAAAATGCTTTCAAGAGGAGAGTACATAGAAACAAGGGATTTTAATCTTCTGGTGTCAAGTAGCCTTGCTGAGAATGTCAGCTTACTATCTAGCTGCAGACACGGTTGCTCTGCAGTTGGCTTACAAAACGGAAGGAGGTTGTGTCTTCAAATGCATTTTGAATTACTTAGTCAGCTGACAATTACACATGTCTCAAATCCACTCAGAAAGCTACATGTGCCTTTTTTTAACCTTTTTTTCCTGTATTTTTTCCACCCAATGTTATTTTAATTTGAGCTTCATTTACATTCATATTGAATTTGTTGTGTGCCATATGCTCCTCAACGTTGTCATGGGATACGGGCCAGGCTCATCATTTCCTTTTTGGAGGCAGCTGAGCACATTCATTTGTATTTGTTTTAAGAGATAAGGAGAGGAAAGGTCCCTCCTCAGGCAGTGGGTAAATGTTGGATAAAACCAAGACATTAACATGGACCACTGTTCCATTTCAGTTTGACATATGCAAATAGCCAACAGGTTTTCCTCCAATGTCATGCCGCGCCAATTCACGCGGTGTTTAATCGCAGAGATTGCGGTCTTACAGATGAAACAGCCAGCCTGGAAATATCCCACACAAAATGAGGAACAGAAGCTACCGCAGTGTCCTTTTGGCCAGGTCCAATTTGTCAGTAAATCTCCATGTATTCCGTGTAAATGAAAAGCGATAATGACTGGTTCTGATGGACAGTGAAATGTCCTTGAAGACTCAGTCTAAGGGTCTTTGCCATGCAGCACTAGCACAATCAAGTGACTCTTGGAATCATTTAAACATGTTCTCACCCCAGGTCACCAAATACCAAGGTACCCTGTAGTGTCAAATACCACACACAAGGTACCTTTTAGGTTTAAGCAACAGAACCTCTTGCTTAGGTTTAGGAACAGATCACGGTTTGGCGTGAAGTCATAAACATAACATTATATAACTTAGAAACTTTAGATTACTCAACGTTGACTTTTGGTTTCTTCCACCACCATGGCCTCCTCCCCTACACATACTTTGTCTCTCTTTATACAACATCACCTAACGTGGATGGGTTTATATTGAAAGTCTGGTGGGTACCGTGTTTGTCTGTATGAGATGCAGAGGGGCGTGACAAACCGTTGGTATTTGACACTGGGAATGAGAACGGGCTGGTAATTTACAACAAAGCTTACCCAGCACGCTCCAAAACACTCTCAAGCTCTTCTTTAACCTGGGATGGTCTGGCAAGATCTCTCTGTTCAGCCCCTCCTGAACTTGTTAGTAAATCAAGGCCATTGTGAGGTGCTAGAGAAATTGTCCATTAATAAGCACTATGCCTACTCAAGTGGCACAGGAAGGATAGGGGTCAGGCCTGCCTTCCAATCATTATACCTCATCCACTTCCTAGTTAAAGGCCCCTAGCCACTCAGCTACAGGTCGCCATGGAGACCCAGGACAGGGAGCGGCGTGTGGGGGTCTGGGGTTGGAGAGCGGCGCAGACGACCATTAGCAGCCCATTCCATGATAATTAATGATCATCTACTGGCTCAAAATCAGGGCCAGGAGAAAAACAGACACAGAACTCGCTCTCTGAGTGCAAATGTCAGTGGCAAGAAATATGTCTGGGGACTGGAGAGGAGAGCGGAGATGGTTTTTGTTATGGTTGGAAAATGGTGGCAGTATGTTGTGATGGCTATAATGTTGCTACACAAAGGGGAAAAGTGATGGATGTGAAGGTGATTTACGTTCAGGATGGTTGGGGAGGGATTATGCTTATGCAAATGAAAAACTACTGTCTTCAGATATTCTAAGAAAGAGAATAATGGACAAGAAAAAATGACAAAGCTGGCCTCTTTCACCCTTTTGCTCATTCGACACCTTTTGACTGGTGTCTATCTGTCTGCGCAAAGATAATCACTTGTCTAATCGAGTTATGAGCACTGTTCACATTGCAAAAATGAAGCTCATATTATTGGGTTTGTAATCAAATCTTAGGTTTGCTTTCCCTAAGGGGATTTTCAGTCAGCCGGCGAGCCAGGCAGCCAATCAGGCAGCCAATCAGCCAGCCATAGCGGCTTTGAAGTGCCGGCAGACCCAAACTACCCATCTTCCCCCTCTCTCCATGCTGCACAACCAAATGTGCGTACACCCAGACACAAAGGCAATTCTGCGGGCAAATAAAAATGCCAACAATGTTTGAGCATGCTCATGGGCATAGACAATAACTTGGCACACCCAAATAACACACAGCACACATGCATATCAGAACAATTGGTGGCACACAGACGAGGCTTGTTGCCACACCATTCAGTAAGGACCAGTGCTGCTCCTCCCGACGAGCATGCTGTGTGTGCTCCCTCGGTCTGGGCTCACAACCCAGCCCCTCCTTTATCACACAGACACACTGGGCACATTAAGAGGAAATTTGCCAGTTTGATATGCACGTGCAGATGGGGATGTGATTGCAACAGTGTTTAATTGCAGGGTATTGTTGAAGTACACTGATTTATTTTTTATTTTTTAGACACTAAGTGTATTACTAGGGACATAAGGCCCTGAAAGCCCCGTGGTGCATTTATTGAACTTATTTTAGATATTTAATACTCTCCTCTAGAGCACATTGGGATGGGTTATGGCTTGGCTATAATTGTGACGGGGTGGATCACAATTATGGTGACGGGTATGCTGGTTGCTGCCAGATGCCCTTTCTTGTTTGCAACCCAGTACAAAGTAAGATACATAAAGTTTCTGCATACTGTAGCTTCTATTTTATTTTCTGCAGCATTGCCATAGAGGTTTGGCATATTGCAACATTCATAGTAGCTAAAAGTGCTGCCCAAAAGCAAATGAAAAGTTAACCCAACCACTGCAGCACAACACTAGATTGTAGCCGCTTTCACTCTTTTAAATTGACTGGTCTTTTTAGACAAGAACTAAGCCTGGAACTAACCCTCAAACTGAATTCACATCCAATGCTTTCAAATGCTACAAAGATCTGTTTACATCAGTAATACTTTAGAGGAACTTACTTTTGGAGGAAAGGCAGGCCAACATGATCAAGTATGGTCATTTGGCAAACGGATACATATTTTTAATGTGTAAGATTATCCTTTTTTTTTTCTTGATCCCAGTCCTTTAAATATATTTTGATTTTGTACATTATACATTTCTGTTGGTAAAATCAGCAATGACAGTGTGTCATGATATTCACCCTGCAAAACTATATAAACAGCTGATTTTAAAGCTGCAGCAGAACTAACAAACTAGACCAGACCATGTGACTGAATTGGGATGAATGAAGATGTAGAAGAGCTGTCTTTTCATTCAGAAATATCAGAACTCTGAATGTATTTATGGGTCATTTGGAAATTAGTATTCTGCAGCAAACCTCCAATATTTTCGACTAATACATATAGCATATAGCGCACTCTACAGTAACCAAATGGGATTTAGGCAATTGTTACCTTTCAAACTCTTGCACTTCATTGCCTACATATACAGTAGCCCCAGTTAGTGATACAGGCAGTGGTTGTTGTTATTCTAGACATTCCTGCTGAGGGATGCATTATCCTCTGTGGCATGGTGGTGAATTCTAGCATGTCTGTCACCCACCAACTCATCCCACCGGCGCTATCAGTGCTCAGCCTCGCACAGGCATCCATTCTCTCTCTCTCTCTCTCTCTCTCTCGCTCTCTCTCTCGCTCTCTCTCTCTCTCTCTCTCTCTCTCTCTGTTTTTTTCACTTATCGCTTTACCATCCCTCCTTCCTCTCTTCTCTGCCTTCCATGCTATGAAAGGCAGTGGAGAGTATTATCACCTAGGAACCATCCATTCCTCGGCTAAGCTAATGCTGCCTGACCACACACATACAAACGCACAAAAATGCACATACAGTATATACACCCACAGAGAGAGCAGCCTCAGCAGCACCTGCTGGCGTCAGACCCTCAATTCATTTTGTCATTAACGGAATCCCATTACTCCCGGTGCTGTTGCATTGCCATGACGTCTCAGCCCCATGGATGGAAGACACCGCCAACACACATGTATTATACGCACACATGCATGCACACACACACACACACTCGGATGCCAAGTCTGTC
Organism: Gadopsis marmoratus; assembly: GCA_036023855.1. Lineage (NCBI taxonomy): Eukaryota > Metazoa > Chordata > Actinopteri > Centrarchiformes > Percichthyidae > Gadopsis > Gadopsis marmoratus. The sequence goes on along the minus strand of JAVQJF010066952.1, from coordinate 12,042 downwards.
CTTTCTCACTGACATCCATTTACATCCTAATGATGGAAGTAAATCCCCCCGTGCGATCATGTGACCTTTCACCCCTCCTGTCTGTGCGGCGGGGGGGTAGATGGATAGGGATGCAGACAGGCATGGTGAGGAAGAACAGGGGTGGAATAAGAAAAGGAAAGCAAGGATGTTATTAAGTGATAAAGCGCATGCTAGAGAGAGAAGAGGTGAGAGAAATGGAGCTGGAATCCTTGCACACCTCCATTTTTTGTATTTTAATTTTAACCTCCTCGTCAGCTGATATGTTGCTTCAGCCCCTGGGCTACACAGGGACCAGTGGTGAAGCCGCTTACTAGACTCACCAGCTTATTCCCTTTCGAGGGAGCCGCTTGCGGCCCAGTCCCTCTCATGCCTGATACCGATTTCCCTCCTGCTGCTTACCCATGTCTGCCTCTGTAGCTCTCTCGCCGCAGTGATCTCTGCCACAGCAGGCTGCGGTGCAGAGTAACCCGGCTCCATTTTGAAATCCTAGTGCTCTTGTTATGACTTTCTGACTTGTTGATAAAGTGATCTTGGCTTGGGGGCAGAAAGGGACAAACTCTCTCTGTGAGGGAATTCAAATTTCCAGAGTTTGAATTCCAAGAAGTGCTGATTGTTTTAGGAGTAAATTATTGATGTTCCTCAGCTATTATACTTATCTTCTTTTCCTTGAGCCTCAGGGGGTTGGTTCTCCCCATCTTGCACAAGATTTCTGTTTTCGTTCCTCCTCTCTGTCCCCTTATTGTTACTCATGCGGCATTGTGTGGTTTCGATTGGATACTTTTGTGCTTATGGGTTCGAGTCTGGTTCACAGCTTACAATGCTGTTTAGATTATCACTGCATCATACTGGAAATAGTACAGTACCAGCGTGTCCTGCTGGTACATTTGGCTGAGGCTTGTACATATTCCCACAGACCCCTGGTGTTTTGAATCCAACCCAGGACGTCTGTCGCCTGTCTTCCCGCTCTTTCTTTCTTCCACTTGTCTGTGTCTACTAAATACTACATTTTAGGAATGTGCGTTCTAGTTGAAAGTAGTATCATAACATCAGGAATGAAGCAAAATGACTTGCAAACGACTATAGAACTAGATAAATATGGCCCTGAAGATTCCACTCCAAGAATTTACACTTTAAAAGAAATGTTGCAGTCAAATGCACACTACTATCAGTGCCATCTGACATAGTGGGCACTCCAAAGCATCCCCTAATCCATACCAACTCACATGGGTCTAACATCTACAATATCTGAGCATGCCAGCCTGTTATCCCCCCTGTCGGTACACCCCCATCCCCTGTGTCCTGTTCTCTCCACTGCTTTCCCCCATCCCTCTAAGACAAGCATTCCCCTTCACAATCGGCCACCATTCACCTTCTATGTGCTACATATACATGTGTGTTTTAGTACCTCCACCCCTCCTTCCCCCTTCGCCACCCCTAATTCTGTCTTTCCCTCTGTCCTCCCCACCCTTGCCCAGGGGGCTCCATAAATATCATTTCATCCCGCGGAGCCGCTGACACGCTGCAAAGGGCCGACAATAAATAATTCACTCGCTTGGTGCAGAGCAGGCAGACTCCCCTGCTTAGGAATTCAGCATGAGTGTGTGTATGTTAGGGTGGGTTTTGCGAGGGGGTGATAATACACACAGATTATACAGTCAACATACAGTATACTGCATACGAACACACAATTTACTTTATATGAAGAATTTAAATAGTTTAGCAGATACTCCATCAGTCCTCCGCAGCATCGAGCTCCCCTCAACTGGTTAGTGGTCAAGCAAACTAAAACCTCTTTCATCCCATCACCCCAACCATCCTCAGCCCCAAAGACTGGCTCTTTCTCTCCCCTCCACCCTCATCTTACCCTCCATCTTCCTGCATTGTTCACAGCATGCTGAATTTGGTTGATCATTGGGATTGTGCACGGACCATCACCTGCCCTCTGATGTATTGATCGTTTTTGGGATTATTAATGCCAATTGCCTCCCCTCGACTTACTGCGCTGGCATGAGCATCACACCTCCCAGTTATCTGAGGGCCGAGAGACGCAAACAGACCGACAGTGGAAGAGACAGTAAGTGGGCTTTTGTGGAAGCTTTGACTCGAGTGGAAAATCCAACACCATTCGGCGTCAGACAAATTCTGGTGTAAGTTGGCAAACACTGACAGACACTGTTCATTTTGATAGTTAGATTTTTTTTGTACATTAGGAGGATGCGAGATATTGGGAAGGGAAGATGAGTGATATATTATAAATGAATGTAGTCACTGAAACGGTTTTCTGTCAGGCTATGTCTAATACTAATAGTATGTGTTTGCATCCTCACGCCTGTATGTGTCCTATGGGGAATTTTCGTGTGTACCTATAGCAGTATTTGTACTTAGTATTACTCTAACGCTGTCTTGTCAGGAGCTTCTTATCCACATATTCGCTTGCTTACTCAACTCAGTTTCACACAAATAGTGGTTTGTATGTAGTTCACCTACCGTAAGCTCATATAATATATTCTATTATTTTTGCACATCCATTTATGGCTGCAACTAATTATTAATTTCATTATCAATTAATCTGCCAATTATATTCACAATTAATTGTATAGTCTATAAAATATAAAAAAAATAATTTAACTCCTTATCACAATTTTCCCAGAGCCCAAAATGAGGTCTTCAAATTGTTTCTTTTGTCCAACCAGCAGTCCAAAACCCAAAACTCTTCATTTACTGTGATAAGTGACAGAAAAGCAGAACATCCTCACATTTCAGAAGCTGGAAACAGCAAATGTGTGATTTTATTTTATTTGTATTTTTTTTTTTTTGCTTGAAAGGTGACTGAAATTATTAATCGATTATCAAAATTGTTGGCTATTTTCTTTCAGTTTGACTAATGGATTAATCAACTGAGGCATAGCGAAGCCTGGTTACCATTGTGCCCACTTAAAGGAATGACTTCATGACTAGTGATTTCTGTACCAAGCCTGCAATCTCAGATTTTGATTATATTACAGCAAACCCTTTCTGCTCAAGATCCCCGCCACTATTTACTATCGCAGCTGTTTGTGCTAACAATAGTGTTGTCTTGTTTGTCTGAAGCTTGAATGAGTGCTACTCCAGCAATATACACACAGACACACCCTCTCTCTCTCTCTGCAGGCCCACTCGCACCACAGAGCCGCTGTAAACAAATGTGGCGATAGGAAGAACTGACACGCACTGTGGCTGCAGGAAGGCAGAGGCCACTAATGTTTAGCGTCTCATCTTCACCCTCTGCCCTCCACCCATTCTAATGGATGCCAAGGAAGGAGAGAGAGTCTTGGATTTGATTAGCCTCAAGCTGCAGCGTCTAATTGCCCCTTCCACCAAAGCCATATTGAAATGATTTATTCATCATCAAGCTCCAAACAGTCCCTTGTAATAGGCTGCCAGAAAATAGGATGCTCGATCCTTGCTCCCCTCCCGCGCACTATTGTCTCGGTCATAGGAGAAGATAATGGGCGTGATGTTTCCATTGCTGGCAGGATGTAGGTTGATGTTTACAGCTATAATAATGGTGGACATTACTGTTGTTAAGCATTCAGTGAGTGTAAAATGAAAGGCTATCTTGGCATAGTGGAGGGATACTGCCACTTGTGCCACTGCTGTGTGTCTGCTCTATGCTATTGTTGCATCTGCAGTGACTGTGAAAGGCCTCAGACCATATTACATATAGCATTTCACACCTGATTACTTCATGCACAACTGTTGTGTGTTTTCCATATTTAATTTGCACGGGAAAGGCACTTATTCTTACCAGCCCTCGAAGGGTGATTTAAAGGTAAATTACACAAGAGAGAGACGTCAATGCGCCATACCAATCCCCTTTTGATTTCTAAGTTAAGCGAATTTGTTACTTGCATTCATCTGAAAATGTTCTGGAAACTTTTTAATCTTAGTTCTCAGCATCCATGCATCAGTCTGCTCTTATCCTGCATCCAAGAACACGTCTCCACACCAGTGGGGCCTCAACCGCAATCAGTCCAAGGCAGAAGAGCCTCCTACGTAGTTACATATGCCTTTTTTTTAAAGAACCCTTTCAGCTTGCTTTTGATCTTCAAGCATAAGCCAGCAATGCCTTTGATTTTAAGTTAGAAGTGGTGGACAGTGGAAGGTTTGAGTGGTCAACATGAGACTGATACACCAAGTTGCAGTTTCTAATAGAGCAATGTCTATCTCAACTATTGTACCTCTTTCTTCTTAGCCTAGCCTTTGGCTAACTCCCCTTTGACAACTGTAAGTCACCTTGATGTCACACGAAAAAAGCGAACAGTCCCTCAGAGGATCATTTTAACACCTAAGCAAATCGGCTTTCAACAGAGTTATATTAATGTTATTGGCCACCGGCTAGCAGCAGTTTAAATATAGGATGCTGGTGGTATGGGGCCATTTAGGTGACCCTGTTACTATTCAAAGGGAAACAAGAACCCGAGCACATTGGCTCGGTTGACTTGCTTAGAACGGGCTCGCATGTAGGCCAGTTGTATGTCCTGTTGTGCACAAAGACTGGCCATATGTAGTGTCGCAGGGTTGGCTGGCCCGGAAGCTTTTCTCATCCTTCCTGATGGCAGTATAACCTAAGCAGTCTGCATCAGCCCTGCAGTCCTGTGTGTAATGGCTTGGGTCTGTCCCCCTTTTATTATTGTCTGCTGCTGTTTCTCTCTGCCCCTGCTCCATCCGTTTGCAGTGTGGAGTTCTGCTCCTGTTGGCCAGATTAATGCTATTCCACAGGCCTTGACTTAATCCTCAAAAAGGATTGTTCTAAGCCGTAACAAGGTAATATGGGCTAAGCAGATTGCACTGGTGCACAATCAGAGTTACTGTAATGTGACGCTACAAATCTGGGTGTTATAGCATTAGCACACTATCCTGTAGCCTTCACAGGTCTATTGATTGGTGTTACTGTTCAGGTGAATTTAGCTGGAATTTTTTGTTATTGTTGTATAATGTGTATTCTGTTTGAAAAAATGCTTTAAATATATTTTAAAGATCATTTTAGCCCATGTGTACACTCTCATTCAGTGGATCCAGTGAACATGCTGAGAAGGAGCTGAGGATACCAGGGGTGATGAATGCTTATCAAATTGGAAGTGTCTCCCACCATCACATTACTGCCTGGAGAGGCTCCATCATCGCAGTCGTAGCTGCCAAGTTTAAAAATGCTTACAGAGGAAGGAGTGAAGGCTAGAGGGTGGTAGTAGGAGATAGCGTGTCCTTTACCTTGAAATAATGAATTGTGTTCTTAGTGAGGTTCTTTCTTCATACGCTCAGTACGGAGTTTAAGTGAATTAATGTGTGGCCAACCTCCGGGTTAAGCAAGACCACATTTACAACTGAACGCTGCACATCTGACTTTGTTTTGAGGTTCACAACTCATGTTGAAAGTAGTAATATTGTTATGTGTTAAGGCCATTATACTTATTTTCCATTCTTGGTGATCAGGTTTGCTCTTAAACATGATGACAATGGACAACTGTGACAATCAAGCTTTACACAGGCCCCATTCAGGTGTGATGTGAATGTTTCTTTTCCCTACTTGGATGCTTAATTGCTTCCTCATGTAAATAAAGCCTTTGTTTCCCTGCTCTGTAGCATCCCTACCATGCTTCTTCTGGAAGAAATATGTACTTTTACCAGCCACTAGCAAGCTCCTCACGGCCTCTTGGCTTGCAGACTTAGGAGTAAAACAAAAGCAGCTGATAACGGCCCGGGAAATGAGAAAATGAATGGTTTGACATAGACCATGAAATGTCCATCTAATGCATGCCATTTATTTACGTGTGATTAGTGTCAGCTTTTTTATGTGCTGGTTTTATTTGGCTTGAAACAGGCACAGAGAGATGAGGGCCAAATTGATTCTGAACGAGATATGTCGGCTGGTTAATGAATCTGGTTAATTGACTGTGTAAGGGGGTGCCATAACAGTCAGACAGTTGAGAGCAGCGGCAGCAGCAGCCTGCAGCATCCAGCCGGCCCATCTGTGATTACGTCACTCTGCTCTCACTGATTTTGGTCTTCTCTTGATGCCATGACACCATCAGCGTTATTGTAAGCAGAAAAGGATTATGACCATGATCATGGCAGTCGTTACTGCTCTATCAGGGGCATTTGGATGTCTTGACACTCTTGTAAAGTGATTAGCCTCCTCTGTGAGAGTGTGGAAGGGTCCCATTGGGGTTTGCAACCCCATCCCCCCTCAGGGACTTGCACTGACAGCTGTGTGCTTTACGGGCGGAGACAAAAGAAACTTCCCCAAAAGTGAGTGCGGACTGTTATGCCTTGGAGACTCCTCCACCCAGCAGCATCTCCCTTGTTCCCTTTCTTTCAGGTGAGGGTGGAAGAGTATTTGAAGAGATTGTGGTTTTCACAACACAGGAAATGAAACGCAGAGCTCCCGACCGCGCAGTGACAAAGAAATCCACGGCCCCTGTTCTTGAGCACATATACGCCCACTCGTGCACAGACAGCTTGTAAAAACACTGTCTGAAGCATCTCTCTAGGTATTGGCAGGGCTTTCCAGGAGCTGCCGCCTCCTCACAGCTCCTCTTCAGATCATCGCCACCTCACTGTGGAGATTTTATTACCCCCTCGATTCTCTGGATCTCAAGACTACCCACTGAGTTACAGAACACCCCTCCCTGCATTCTCCCTAATCCTCTTTGTTCTTTGTTTGTTTGTCTGCGACTAGATTTATTCTGTTTGTATGTGTTATTCCCAGTATCTTCCACCCCATCTTATTTTACTGTACTTCTACACCAGTTTGTCTTCTCATTCCTTTTATCACATTCCCTTACACGCCTTGCTTGCTTCAGCTCAATAAGCAAACAAAACCCACTTCCTCTTGACACTCAGCTCCGTCGCGGTGATTTGCTGTGCTTGTCAGGTCGAATATTGAGCGACATTGTGGCCCCTGTCAACAAAAGGAAGGCCCCGGAAGCTGGATGGGCGGCATTATTTGTGCGTTGGGTGGATTATCTCCCCCACACGCCATTCTGCCTTTTCTCACTGTCTGGCGTGTAAGCATGCCGATGACTCTCTTGTGGCACCCACAAGGCACAATGCCTGTTATGGTTTAACCAACTCACTTTAGTAAAACTGGATATTACACACATGCGTTTTTATGCAGACAGCCGTGGTCCACCCAGTGTCCCTGGTATCATTGTCTCACTGACCCTCTGGACAATGTCCAACACCATTTTCTTGATTGAACATTGGGTGAGGAGGGAGAATGACAGAAGGGGGTCCCTGCGAATGTCCCATAAGGTGACCTTGTTGGGAGTATTGTCAAGGATGTAAAGCCACTGAACATATGTTCCAGAATTTCAGAGCCCCCATCTCTTCCTGTTTTCATTATTGCATGGTGTGTGTATATGTCTGTGTCTGCCTGTGTTCTGAATTCAGCACACGTAGTTTTTATGTCTGAATGCCCACATGTCTGTTTGTATGCATAATGCTGCCTCTCAGTCGGACAGACAGTTTTCAAAGAGAGCATTCAAGCTGTGGAAAGACAAAGAACACACCCAGGTAAAGACAGATTTTGAAATGGAGATGGGGTCTTGGCTGAAGCGAGGAAAGACAACTAACTCGCCCATCCTCCACCGCTCTGATTACACACCGCTGAGCTGCAGTTGGACATTGTAATCAATGGCGCAGCAGGTGCTTTAACCCTCATTGACACAGGTAGATTCACTTGTGTACACACACACCACTATATGCGATTTGCTCTCAGACATGACGCTTTTTGACACAGAAATTAGACTTGTATGCTGTACACACTGCCACCAATACACAGTGTTTGTTTTACAGCGGGTAATGAGATGCAAATGATCATGCATGGGGAATTTGGGACCCCAAGCCACAGGAGTGGGTGTAGGGGGAAGGGATGTGGCACATGTGTTTGCACGGTGGGACATTCTTAGCCAACAAACCCAGCAGACAAACAGATTTCATGGCAGGGAACAACACTGCATGTCAAAGGTGTCATGCCACAATGGGATGTAACACTAGTCTATGGGTGGAAAAATAGAAAGGCATGGTGGCACTGGGTGCTTTCCACACCAGACAACATTAGACTGGGATAGCTGGGCCACTGCTTCCCTGGTGGCATTGAGGGTACAAAGAACCAGGAAAGGCTATGAAAACCTTGGTAGTCGATGTAGTGGGCAAGTAGAAGGCTTGTCACCTTCACACTGTAGCTGCAGGCTAACAGGTTGTTCTAAGTAGGATATTGGCTTTTTCTGTGCTGGTTTCCACATATGAAGGAGTGGGTGATGGAGGAGAAAGGGGAAACAGGCTGCAAGTAAGGCAAACCACCATAGAATCTCAAAATGTGAAGCATGACCGTAAAATGTTGTTTAAGTACGGATTTTCACACATGGAGTTTGATGCATTTGCATGGGTAGCATACATGCAATACCAAGTAACAGTCCAGTCCAGGTCTGAATTTGAACTATATGACTGGAAACCACCATTCGCACACAATTATTTTGAAGTTCAGAAGACTGGATTGGTTTTACCAGTATAGTATCTCACACAAAGACTTGGAAATCGAGAAAAGAATACGTTTTTCTTTCCAGTTTTTTATTTTATTAATATTTTACAGAAACCTTTATTGTGACAGACACACGCATTAATGCACCGACATTTCACCATTCGCACTGAAAAAGGCCTACGGGTTGACATGTTGAAAACCCTCTTTGTTTATACACACTGACATTCAAGTGTCGGTTGTGTGGGCTCACAAGTTAACTTTGTCTAATCTCCCAGACAATGGCTGTAATGGTGCGACAGGGCCTTTGGCTTTCAGTGTCACCCATCATCATGCATGCGTAGAAACAGGCTGGCAGCTTGGTGCTTTGGGACCTTCTGCAGTGGCAGACGGTGCATTCAGGGGATGGACTGTGGCACGCTGTGTCTACCATAATCTTGTGATGGACCCCAAAATGCCCCCTACCAGCTTAGCAGATATGTGCCATAATTTTGCATAATAACCACCGAACACTTCGTCTGATATCTTGACAGCAGTAGCAGAAGATCTGATTAGTGCTGCTGATTTTGTCATGTGGCCACCAAGAATTTATGGCTTCACACCTGCCTTTCCATATTGGCCGTAATATCAGTCACATTTATGTACAAAAGATGTCTCTGGACACATGTAATACAAGAAATTGTTAAACCACACTGGGACGTGTAGGGTAATTGAAAACTTAACAGACGCTGCAGTGTCACTCTATTGTGCAACCATAAATTGTGGAAACATGAAATTGCAGCATTTGGTCATTTAATTTTTGCAGCCTTATTTGATGCACAGGGGGTCCCGTGGGGCAAATGGCATTGTCTTTATCTGGGCCGAGTTAATGTCAGGAGTGTTTGTTTGGTTCCATAGAGATAATCTAAATGAGATCTACAGTATATTGCTGTTTTATGCTTATTTACAATCTTGCCTATTTGTCGTTATCAGTAGATGAGTAGGTGTATTTTTGTGTGTGTCCATACACTTACTTTCAGTTGGTCATTGTGTCTTAAGCCACTAAAAGGTATGCATATTTTTTTTAATTAATGTTGATTTATACCATCTATTTGTGTGGGTGGCTGTGTGAGATGAGCTCTGTTGAAGCTCCATGGTGGCATTTGTTAACTGAGCTAGTTTCTGACAACATAAACCCCTTTTTCAGTGTGAAGCAGTAGCCGCCATGTTTGTGTTACGTCACATCTGTTAAGTTATTTTCTGTTTTTTGCATGTGACAAATGTTTCTAGTCATAGTACTTATGCATGGCTTTCTGTGTGCTTTGGCCTGTTGTGTGTTTGTGAAGTGAAAAGTGAAAGAGACTTGGAGACTGGGAAAGAGTTGCTCAGTCTCTATTCCAACCACCTCCCTCCAATTTATAGCTCTTGGAGGGAGATCTGTCTGACAAGAAGGCCTGTAATTAAAAAAAAAAAAAAAAACCCTCTCCAAATGGCCTGGAGTTTTTTGTTTTTTCTCTCTTTCCTCTCTTTTTTGGAAGAGAAAAAGCTTTTCCCGTCTCCTTGTCGCACTCGTACTCCCCCCACTACTCCTCCCACTCCTACAAATTCAAACTGTACCTCCAGGGACCATTGTCAGTGCATAATAAACACAATGAACTAAAAGTTATTTGCTTTAAGTGGGATGTTGTTTAAAGAAAAGCATTGTTAAATGTCATCAGAGTGATCTGTCACTATTTTATTGCAGTACTGGCTTCAGCCTGAAGCGTCTTCCACACTCATGTAGCAGTTTGTATCCTCACCATGTTGGCCACATACCACCGCACATTATAGACTGACATTGAACCCTGTTTTGTTTTTTTTTGTTTTTTTGTTTTTTTGGTTGATTGATCTAGGATGATGGTCTGGCTGCCGTTTACGTTTAAATTTGACAGCTAATCAATGCCTCCATCAATAACGTCCCGCGGCTCCTGAGCTACAGCTTGCGGGACTTTGGGTTCAGTGATAAATCATTGGTGAGGTCCTTTGACACCCATTTATATTTTCCTGAATTGTTTGAGCTTATTTGTTTGTTTGCCAAGAGCGGAGGGATGTTTGTAAGAATGTTCACATTCTCAGCCCCCACCATACAATTATTTGTCTAGCAGACAATTGCTTAGAAATTGATAGAATTGTCTGTATCGTATATGTAATGAAAATCTTTGCCTTTCATAAGAAATAGAAGTGACTATTATTTGAATTATGCACACAAACATCACACCAACATCCGTAAATGAATGAGGGAAGTGTGCAACAAGATAGATACCAGACAGAAGAGCTGTAGGTATACTTGCAAAAGTCTCGTCCTGAACTGTGGTTTGGTTAATTAATGAATATATTTGTGCTGTAGCAGACAGAAGCCTTTTTATATTATGTGCTTGTTAGCATAGAAAGCATAGTCACAGGCGTATCTGTGTGTCCTCTCACTGACACTCTGAAACCACATGAAGGTCTGCACCATTGTTTTACGGCACCTCTGACATGTTAATGTCATTAACTTGTGTAGACGCTTGTGGATGGCTTTGACAGACACACAGTCCTCCCACATGCACAGTCCTGCTGCTTTAAGCATATTGCAATGGTTCACGAGACATTTATTTATACAGATATTTAGTTGAAACTAGCGTTTTGATGATCATCTGTGCAGTTTCCACCAAGTAGAAGAGCTGGTAAGGGGTTAATCAGTGGCGTGTTTCCTGTAGTGTCTTTTTTTTGTGTGTGTGTGTGTCACCATACATTCCTACCTTGCTGACTGCTGGTCTCCTTTTTATAACGGACCTGACATCGCCACAAGTGAACAAAAAGGCATTGAAGATGCTTTTCACAGATTGAGTTCTTTCTGCAGTCTGGTGAATCGAAAGATCCAGCAGGACCCCTTGGAGAGCATGAGGGTCTTGCCAGGTAACCAGTCTGAGAAAGAAACGCTTTATATATCTAGAGTTGTGGAAATTCCACTGTGGGGCCCTTGTCAAAATGTAATTGTGCATGGAGATGTAGGATTATTTTCAGAAGGTATAATCGTGTTAATGCTTTTTACATTTTCACACATGTTGAAAGATGTTGTTTTTGCATCGCCATCAACATGGGAGTCCCTGTCTAATTCTGACCTGGACGCAAATGTTCCAAGTCTTTGCAGTCGAGCCCTGATGGGATAGGAAACAGTTAAAAGCTGCTTATGGAGTGAGCGTTTAGTCTGCCATGGTGGACCTGTGCAGCCAGCCGACTGAAGCAGGGCTAGCCCAGTGACTGAGCCGAGCTGGCTGGCTGCCAGGAGCGCCCCACGCTGCAGACAATACCCACCTGTGTTAGGCAGAGGAGGGGGTTGGGGGTGTGTGTGTGAGTGTGAGTGAGTGAGAGCACACATACACCAGTCATTTTGCGCTCAAACAGTCAGACGGGGGGGGGGGGGGGGGGGCGGGCCGGGGGGGGGGGGGGGGGGGGGCGGGGGGGGGGGGGGGCGCGCGGGCGGGGGGGGGGGGGGGGGGGGG